>APFE030316556.1:0-21057 GCA_000404065.3 Pinus taeda | reverse complement strand
TGGATTTTGAGTGAGATCTAAATTTCTACTTTCTCCATATGAAATCCAATGAGGGCGAAACCACTCTCAAACATCCTGAGTCATTTCATGGTAATGTTAAAAATTTAAGTAAAAGGATGAAAATGAAAAATAAAGGAGAATATCACTTTTACTTTAAGAATTTAACATTACCATGAACTGCATATCCCCCAAACTTCCTGATGAATTGCATATCAACACTAGGGCAAAAATTCACTTTTATAACTTTAGACACGCATCTAGAAGTAACAAGAAGTCACTAACATACCCTAAAAGTAAATTAAAAAAAAAAAAATTAAAAAAACACAAGTTAATGAGGAAATGTGGGTTGTACAGCCCTGAAACGCGTTTCTGGCTGTACTGGCCATGTTTCTGTTTTGGGAAATGTGGCAATACGGCCGGAAATGTGTTTCACGACTGTACCAAACGCGTTTCCGCATTTCGTACCCGTTTCCGTATAGAAACGGACGTCTATACCACGTTTCCTGCAACATAGAATAAGGGAGAGGCTTCAGACTCCAAGGCAACTCCGGCTAAGGCAAAGAAAGAAGTCAAGGCGGATGACGACTGTGCCATGAGTGCTCATGCACCTCTAGAGAAGAGGTGGGGAGACATCGAGCTGTAGTCAGGAGGACTACAGAAGATCAGGAGCAGGATCTTTGAGGTACCCAAACTCTTGGATCATATCCAGCTACGGGAGCCCCAAATGACAGTAGCAAGATGACGGATGTTGGTAGAAGCAAGATGCAGATGTAGTGACAAGGCAGTGCTAGAGTGTAGAGGTCTGTAGCAGCACAATGGAGGTTGTAACTGTGCGAGAGGCACAAAGATGGTTGCAACAGTGCAGAAAGCAAAAAGGTGGTTACAGCAGGGCGAGAGACACAAAGGTGTTTGCAGCAACGCAGAGGTAGCTTCAACATCAGGAGGCTTCTGGATTGACAAGGATGTCAGTATTTGGGTAGATTAGTTACTTACTTCTCGGTAACTGAGTTGTAGTGCAACAGTTAGTAGTGGCAGTGCTATGGGTAACATGATGCAGCATGTTGAGAGAGAGTTACAGTGCAGATATAATGTTGGGAGGAAGTACCAACAACAACGCGGATGCAGAGGGAGCTGCAATACAGATGTAGCAGTGGCAGTGGCAGTGGCAGAGCCATGGGCAACAGTACAGGAAGCAGCGGTGCATTGGATGTTGGGCAACAAGCCAAGCATCAACACAGGTACTAGTGTGAGAGGATCAATGTGATGTTCAGTGGTGAAGCATTACTAGAGCACATTCCTCGCTAAGAGGCAGTGTTGATTTGCGGTAGCATCGGATGTGCTCTAGCCATGAAAATTCGTGGAGAGGCTAAATCGCATGAAATCTCCAAGACCCAGAAATAGTTTGGAGAAATTCCACCCGGTTAGAGAGATATTAAAATAATTAATATTTTTAATGGAGCTCCTAAGTCTAAACTTAGGAAAATTAAAATATTAATGGGTATAACATTGGGTGAGAAGGTTCTAAATGACATGGATCAAGCCAAATCTAATCTTAGCTGTTGATTAGAGACTTGATCTCGGTTGTTGAAGACTCAACAGGAAAAGTATAAGAGGAGGTTTGAGGGTCAGTTGGAGATACATCAAGATTGATCAGTCAGTTCGATTTTCTAGAGCGAGGTTTGCTGAGAAAATTCGAATAGGAGATCTGAGTTGCATCGAGGGGCAGTGAGTACATAGCAGAGAGGTAGAGATAGTGCCAGAGGGCCAACGCAGTGATTGAGGAGGCTATGCAGAGCCAACAGGAGCCACGCAGAAGGCCAGAGAGACTGCACAGAGGCTCACAGGGCCTACGTGGGTGACGCAGAGGGCCAGAGAGCTGACACAGAGTGGCAGAGGGGTGACGCAGGGGGTTCCAGAGCTACGCGGAGGCTAGTTGGGCTGACGTAGAGCCTCAAAGAAGTGCTGAAAGGATTTTCGTGGGGCAGGCTTGTTGAATATCTGCTTCCGAAGAGAGGTATTACTGCCAGATAGAAATCTCTGTTGGGTGAACCAGTTTGGCACCCTAGTTGTACTCAAGAAAGCTGCTTAATAATAAAACCCTCAGAACTGCTGCACTAGTTTTCCCACATTGGGTTTTTCTGGGGACGATTGTCCAAAAATAACGGTGTACCTTATGTGTTTGTCTGTTATTTCAGCTGATGATCTGTATATGAGTTGAGATTGCATTTGTGTTTATTTTCAGTATTGATATGGTTAAATAACCTGTTAAGGAATATGCAAGTAGGTGAAATAAACCAAATAATGCAATAGGGATTTTTTGATGTGTTAGATTCAGAAAAATCAACATCTATATCTCCTTTGCTGCCCCTTGCACTTTCCTTGAACCTAGCGAACTTGAATGGAAGTCCTTCTCCACCCAATCACCCAGATGTCCTTCTCCCAATGCCTTGTGCTCACCCAATGTGTCTTCTCCCTTATCCTAGTCTTTCTTTTATAAGCCTGAGTTATTGATTGAATTCACAACCCTAATCTCCAAAGTGATTGATGGTTGAGATTAGATCTCAGCATCATTTGAGATCGACGATTGAAATTTGTGTAATTCACTAATACAAAAACCTTTCCATTTCACTATATTAACTCACTTTTTTCGTATGAAAGAAATACTTTAATCACTAAAGTAATTGCTAAGGTTAAGGGTGTATTAGGCGACTTCCACACTCCTAGTCACTTAGGCCTGTGCAAAATTGCCTATCCGAGCTACAAACATCAACATGTAGGCTACAACATGCTCACTTTATCAACTATTTATAATAAAGGAGGTTCATTTGTATAGGCATCTTGTCTTGTGCATTGGATATGTTGTCACAAGAGGTCTCCCCCTTGAAGTGGATTATTATTTTTTGATTATTTATCATTCTCAAGGCATGGAGTCACTTCTTCCTTTTATTCCTATGCAATTTTGGAATTTGGTTCATAACATTTGATGTCAGAGCATACAATCCTAGGGTTTTGCTCTTTCAAACAAGTCATCTTGGCATTTCCACTATAACTTTTTTGGTGAAGTTTTTGACTACGAAATTTTCAGGGTCTTGAGGAGACATAATGAAGTACTTGTTGTAAAAATTTAAAGTTTTGGATTGTTATAGTTTTTGAGATATAGCCCATGGAAGTAAGGGCTTTTTACAAGTCCAAAAATTAGTCTCAAACAAATTGTCGTGGAAATTTTGCTAGAACTTTTTCTGTGAAGTTTCAGGTTAAGAAATTTTGGGAGTCTTAGAGGAAATTTTTGTTGAAGAGGCTTCCTCAGACACACACTTTTATTAAATAAGGAAAACTAAATTACAAAGATGATGAGGGCCAAAAGCCTATGTACCTAATATCAAAATGAGCTAGTGTATATATCCTTACTACATGCTAAACCCTAGGAGAACAACCAATCACATAATCATGAGTATGATAGTCATCCTTTATATATTAGACTAAATGTCCTCTTGACATGCTAACACAAAATAAATTCTAAAATATTTTAGTTAGACATCTAGACCTTCGGGATTACTAGGCTAGCATTCCCCCCTTTAACCCTAAAGTTCATGTTTAGGAATACCATGTTCATTTTTGAACTTAGTAAACTTTATTCTACCAAGAGGCTTGGTAAAAATATCTGAAGTTTGATCTTCAGATGGATAGAATTGAGGCTTGATGATTTCCTTGATGATGAGAGATCTAATGAAGTGGTACTTGGTATTAACATGCTTAGTCTTTGAGCGAAATAGTGGATTCTTGGCCATCATTATTGTTGATTGATTGTCGATCAATAAAGTAGTTGCTGACTTTTGAGTTACATCAACATCCTTCAAAATATTCCATAGCCATACAATCTCACATGCTGCTTCCCAAGCTGATATGTACTCTGTTTATGCTGAAGAATTTGCAATCGTTCCCTGGTTTTTGCAACTCCAAGATACCGATATTGATCCCACTGTCATAAAATATCCAAAAGTTGATGTTCTATTATCAATGTCACCTGGGAAACCAACATCTGAATATATGACAAGTGTAAAATGTTTGTTCTTCTTGTAGAGGGGACCAAAATCTTTTGTACCTTGAATGTACCTTAGTACCTTCTTTCCTGAATTCCAACAACTTTCCCTAGTTTCTTTCATAAACCTTGAAGGTATTCTAGCTAAATAGGACAATTTTGGTTGAATATTTGTCAAGTAAACAAGGCTTCCAATTAATTGTCTGTATCTTGTACTATCTACCAATTCTCCCCTTCAAATGTTGAAAGTTCCAAATTCTGCTCCATGGGGGTAAGAGAAGGTTTACAATCTTCCATGTCAATCTTTTTCAAGCATTTAGTGACATGCTTGGTTTGACTAGGGAAAACTTGATTAGTACGTTGAGTTACTTGAATTCCAAGATAAGAATGAAGTGGCTCTAAAATCTTCCAAGATAAGAATGAAGTGGCTCTAAAAGCTTCCAAGATAAGAATGGAGTGCCTCTAAAAGCCTACCTAAAGTTCTTCCTTGATTTGTTTGATGTGAACTTCATTAGTTCTTGTGATTATTAAGTCATCAACATATATTACAATTATCATTGAGTCTTTATTTTGCATTCGAAAATACAAAGTATCATCTAATTCACTTTGTTGAAAACTGACTTTTTCAAGTCAATCATCTCGCTTTGCATTCCCGGCTCGAGGAGCTTGTTTCAAGCCATATAAAGCCTTCAGTAACTTGTAGACTTTATGTTCCTATCCTTTAACTTCAAACCCTTGTGGTTGAGTCATGAAGACTTCTTCTTTGAGATCACCATTTAGGAAAGTACTTTTGATATCCATTGGATGTAATTTCCGATCATGTTGAGCAGCCACATTGATAATTGTTATGATGGTGTTCTATTTAGCTGTTGGGGCAAAAACTTCATAATAATTGATTCCTTCCTTTTGAGCACAACCTTTAGCAACAACTCTTGTTTTATGCTTGTTAATTTTACCATTGGGCTTGTACTTTATGTGGTAAACCCATTTACAACCTATGGATTTAACATCAGGTGGAAAAGCATGTAAGTTCCAAGTCCCATTTGCAAGCACTAAATCATATTCATTAGCCATTTCTTCCTGCCATTCTCTATGTTCAACTTCTTCAACAAATTAGTAGGTTCTATGGAAGTACGAATTAAAGTACGAATTAATAATGCAAAATTAGCTTCTAATCTTATGGAACTCCTAGTTCCTGTTTTATTCATTTCATTTGGATGAACATCTTTGACAAGTTGTTTAGCCCATTTTGGCCTTTGATGTTGATCTTCTTTTGTTGAAGTCTTTTCAACTGACTTGTCCTGTGAAGTATCTTGAACTAGAGAAGAATCTTGTACTGGAGAAATTTCATTTGCCAAAGAACCATTTGATGAAGAACTCCCTTGTGAAGAAACAAAGTCTTTTTAAGACCAAAATGGTTGGCTTGGTTTCTTTTCACCTTATCTTTGTCCTTATTTGCTTCTCTAACCGACTAAGGAGATGATTGATCTCATCAAAATGTTTACTTTCAGTTCATAAAAAAATATGTCCCTACTGACAATGAATTGACCATTTGAGAGTAATTGATACCCTTTCTTTTCATTAGAATATCCAATGGAAATACTTTTCATACTTTGATTTTTCAACTTAGTCCTTTTCTCTTTAGGGACTAAAGCATAACATGTTGATCCAAAAACTCTGATGATTTACCTTAGGTTTAAAACCATACCAAGCTTTGCAAGATGTTTTCCCATCTAAAGCTAATGTAGGAGATCGATTTCTTAGAAAAATATCATTACATACTACTTCTGCCCAATCCTTTGTGCTCAACCCTTTGAATTGCAACACAGGTTTTGCCATGTCCATGAGAGTTCTATTCATCCTTTCAGTAACTCCATTTTATGTCTAGTATGCGAATTTGTGAGTTGTCTCTTAATTCCATTGCCCTAACAATAATCATTGATTTGAGGTAAATTCTCCTCCATTGTCTGTTATCAAAGGTGCAACTTTTCCTTTAGTTGCATTTTCAACCATTTGTTGAAAATTTGTAAAATTTTCAAAAGCTTCAGACTTTGCTTTTAAAAAGTATGCCTAGGTCATTCTTGTGTAGTCATCAATGAAAATCATGAAATATTGACATGCATCTAAATAAGTTTCCATTGGACCACATATGTCACTGTGAATCAATTGTAACTACTTTGATGCTTGCCATGAGTTAGTTGGAGAAGCTTCTCGCTTTTGCTTGCCATAAATGCAAGCTTCACAATAGGCATTTTCTCTCTTAAAATTTGGCAAACCCTTTACCAAATCTTGTGAATTAAGCTCAATTAAGCTCCAAATTTTAAGTGAGCATATTGAAAATGCCATAATCTGAATGAAGAGATTTTGGAATTTATTGCTCCTACAGAATCGTGATTGCTAAGGATAACTTTTGCTCTCATTCTTAGAAGCTTTCCATTTTCAAGTTATCCTTTTATGAATTTATCTTTACCAGACCATCTTGCATGATGATTTGATGTCGTGCTTGTCAATTTGAGACCAAAGATAACAAAGTTTCCTTAAATGGAGGTACATACCAGACATTTGAAATGCATTTTTCACCAATTTTAGGGAGAAACACTTTGACTGAACCTTTTCCTTTTGGGTATATATGTTGTAAAATCAGCTAAATAAATGGATTTAAACTTTAACTGCATATCCTTGTAATTCCAGAAGTAATTCCTTCGAAAAGTCATATGTTATGTTGCTCTTGTGTCTATTAGTATTAACTAATCATCTTCAAATGAATTTTCAGTAAATTGTGAGTATTAGCTGATGCTGCTTAATCAAACTCTCGTATTACAGTAAAAGTTTACAGTAAAATCATACTCATATTGGTTATCTTAATTTTGATTCTCTGCAAATTGAGCTGATGAAGTAGACTTTGACTTTGGTCTGAAATTTGAGGTTTGCTTAAACATTGACAACTGATCATTACTTGTTAAGCAATTTGATGCATAATGTCCTTTAAACATCTTTTACAAATAAGTTGACTTAAATTTCTCTCTTTCAGGTTTGATAATTTATCAGTGGTTTGCAAAATTTCAATAAGACAAAACATTTATCGAAATAGCCACCTTTGATGATATCTTGATGTATGTTTTTTATCTTGGAAATATGTTCTAAGTTTCTAACACATCATCACCATCAACTAATCTTTGCCTAAATAATTTCATTTGTAAATCAACTTGTTGAGATGCAAGAGGAGTGTCAAAAAGCTTGCGAAGTTGATTCAAAGCAGACCAAACAGAAGTTGAATTCTCAATATAGACAAACAAATGTTCAGCTACATACAATTAAAGTAAAACAAGATCTTTCCCATTTTTCAATTCCCATTTAGTTAAAGGAGTTGCCTCAGTGGGCTTGGTAGAATGAGTAGCACCATCTCAAATATCATGGCATGGCTCATTGTGTATCGATCTGTTTTGCATGTGATGTTTCCAAGATTTATAATTCTTGCGGCCATCCGACTTATCAAAATCAATGAATAGGTTAATTAACTTAGACATTGTTACTGATAGTAGATTGCCATGAAAAGATGAAAGAATGACTTCTCCATGAAACTAAGACAAAAGGCACCAAAAAATGATCACATGCTTTCTGCAAAAAGAGCACTTTTAAGGGCTTGGTTTAAACCCTTTAAAGGTCTCATTGATAAAGAAATTGAGAGTTTTGGATTGGAATCTTCTCAATTTCTTAGCTTCATAATTACAAAAATGATAATTGGAAATAATCACCTTGTCTTCAAAATTAAATTGGGTCCTCTTAATTTTCCTAATGAAATGAAACTTCCAAAATTCGACAAACAAATTCCTTTCATAGAAAATCACCCCCACTTGAAATAAACATAATTTTTATTTTTTATTAAGCCTCCTTATCACTCTGATCAAATAAAGTTATAATGATATAAAGTAATACTTTTTATCATAATACTTAATACTCCTTAAACCAAATACATTAAATCTATACATAAACTTGTCATAACTTTATCTATGCCACTTTAAAAGTGAAAAGGGGATAGCATAAAAAATTGTGCATCAATTTGTTTTATATGCCTATTTTAATTTTGTACGAATGAAAAATGAATTGAATTCTAATACATTTAGAACTAAAACAAGTTGCCCAAACTTAATTTGGGATGATTGACTTATTTGGAGATGTATTTTTCTGTCTTGACAGAAAAGAAATTATTCTCAATGAGATGGGTTTGGAACTTTGGCATGTCTATTATGGTAAATACGCCTTGTGTTGAGGACTACACATTTGAAATTTAGGTTTAACACTTTGTGTTCTTTTTTTTCAGGAAATTATATGCATGAGCTCGAAAGCAGTAGTGGAAGCAATCCCACTTGTTGGGGCAGGCCATGCATATAAACGTTCTGGTATTTCTACACTAGGACCATCGAGGATCATGCCCAGTGGAGGGTAGTGATACTGAATCTTAAAATTACCTTAACTTTTCTGATGATTAGGTTCTGGAATCTCATCCACTTGATATGAACACCATAATTTTTTAAACCTCTGATGCCAGAGATCTGAACTTTAGAGTATAACATGTTATCATGACTCTGCATCCTTATCTTCTCTTTATGTAGATTCATTAACATGGATATACTCAATCTGCTGCGGGATATTCATGCTGGATTATTTTCACTCTTTGTTTTACAGGTATGAAGGGTCTGTATTGTGTTTGATGCCAAACTAGTGTTTTCTTGACTTGCAACTGCAGGGATAACAACAACTTTTTTAAGAAATATATTGAACCTTTTCTTTTCTTTTTCTATTCTTGTGTTTTTGAAGTGGAAGACAATTAAGAATTGGGTGAAAGAAAATCCAGATGGGATCCTCCTTGCTGTGGGGGATGTATTCCCTCTTCTTCTTGCATGGATGGCTTCAAGGCAGACCAGAAAAGTTTTCAAACAATTCAGCACTGGAAATGGAGTCAAATTTATCTTCATAGGAACTGCAAAAAGTGAATATCACCTCCGAGATGATGATTGTGTGCCACACAAGCTTGGATTCTTTAAAAATTGTAAGATATGTAAATTATATTTTCTGGGAATGTGATATATCTCGGCTTCTTGTTTTGTCATAATATTATGAAATGGCATTGAACTGATATCTAGCCTAAACCAACTTACTAAATACAGAACACTGATATCTAGCCTAAACCAACTTACTAAATACAGAACACATTCACCACTTGACTACTTCAAAGACAGCATCATAATCTGTCAGCATGTATCAAAACCAAGACAAAGGCATATCCATAATTTGATTACATAAATGACACATTAAATGTGTTTTCCATTACCATCATATCATAGAAGTTGGAATATCGGGTTGCACAATTACTTTAATTACAGTCTTGCACATATCCTCTCTAATGCTTACCACATAAGGTATTACATCTTGAGATATCTTTAGTCTTTACTCTACTTGGCTCTCAATCACTTCCTAAGCTTCGAACTTAGGTTGCTTGCCTCATATACAACACTTATCCAGACTCGTAATTGGCAATTGCTGTTGGCAAGCATCCTACATGGATTTCCTTGGTCCAATTCAAATCCATTGGAGCTGTTATGCATTCCTCATGCTTCATCTTGATTCTTGCAGGCTCATTCTCCAATTGATCTAATTCTCTTGCTTGTAACTATGTTCAGGGGTCAAGGCTTGATATGTCAAGGACAGAGTTAGATTATGTTGTCATGCTTGGAGACCCCTACACAAGATGTTCTTTATGTTTCCCTAGAAGCAGATCCTATGTCTTTCTGCCTCCTTGAATGTTGAATTTTCTACAAGGTGAGCAGTAGAAAACAATTTTCTAAATCTGATAATTACTATTAAATGATATCTTCAAACAATTTATCTCATGCCACTGATATCGTTGAGCAATTATACACAAAAAGTTTTCAACAGTAAATGCAGCAGAAACAGTAAAGATCATAGAAAGACAACCATGCACAATAGAGACAATATTTTTACCCCGGGAAACCCAAACTTGTGAGAAAATGTAACGACCTATCTATTAATAAAAATAAATTATATTAATTAATAAAATGATCTAAAAATACAGATATAAATATAAGAAATTAATATAATGTTATAACCTTAATAATATTTTAATAAATCATAAAGTGATATATTTAATTAAATTTGGAAATACTTATGTATACGTGACCATAACAGTGTGATAGAGAAGGCGGGACATGGAAGGTGTCACCCACAGATTAAGCGGTAGGCTGTTGATGGAAGGGTGGCCACCGCCAAGAAACCTGATAAAATCACCGAGCAGAAGGTTACGGAAGGGGGGAGAGGGAAGGAAAAGAACAGGGGGAAGAAATTCTGAAGGAGGAAATTATTCACAGGAAGATCTTTAGTTGTCCTGAGGTTTTGGGCACAAGGGAATAGTCGGCTTCTATTAAGAAGCTTGCTGGATTGAGCAGCTAGGTTTTGCTCAGTTTGGCTGGGTGGATTCGATCTTTTGGTAACCGAAGAAATCAGCTGGGGCATCATCAACCTGCTAGAGGTATCATCAACCTGCTGGAAGTACAGGTAAGTACCCTCAGTAGTTCAGTTGGTCAATTCTGTCAAATTTTTTTTCCTTTACTATAATTATATCTGCTTAAAGGATGTCACAGTAATTATTGTTGCTTTACTGTAATTATATTTGCTTAAAGGTTGACACACTAATTATCGCTGAAGAAAGGTCGTCACATTTGGTATTAGAGCGGTTGAAACCCTTTCGACCTTACCGGCCCTATGCATGGTGTAATTCTCTGTGAAATTCAATTCTATGAATTTTCTATTGAAACTGCTGCGTAGAGATCCCAACCCTGGTTTTCATGTTTTCTGTCAAGCACCTCCACAAATGCTATTATAATCATCCATTGGGATCCTTCTTTGAAAACTGCCCGTCGGAGAAGATGATGGTGCATCAGTGTCGACATTGAAAAATCCCCATAAGGAGATATTGAATCACCTTTGTTTTATCCCCTCTGTGATGTATGCAGTGTGCTTCTAAGAGTTACAATGATAAGTGCATTGTTGCCTTTCAATAAAGATTCTTATTTGAGGAAAACCAGAAAACGTTAAGAAAGCAATGGATGCACCAAATGCTACCATAACGTCGTATGCTCTTTCTCAATCTTGAAAGGGCTTCTCTCCATATGGTGATATGGAATCACCTTTGACTTTTAGCAGTGCAACACATTTTAATGTACCCAATAACCAAAAAATAAAAAAATAAAAAATCTTGGCGTATAGTATATACATCTCAACACAACAACAAAAGTACTAAAGCTAACATGCAGCATAAGGCTAAATTTAAACTAATGAAGCAGACGTTCAGGAGAAGTCGGCCTTGATGCAGATCTGCCCTGAGTTTCTCAACACATTGTTTATATCACGTAATTTCAACCTAGAAAAGCTGAAATTTCAGGAGGGGTGGGGAACAACCTTCTCTTGTATATCTAAATCAGGCACTTCCATCAGATCCACTACTGATTTAAGGTATTCTTTGCTAGCTTCAAAAATACTCTTAGCTCCAGCAAGCTTCTAATTTGAACTATTGCTTAGCTAAGTCGGCCACCATAACGACAGATTTCCTCCGCAGCCGAATGTCACTGCTATCATTGGCCATGATATCCTGAAGCATTTGAGCTCCCCCTTCAAAGTAAAACACAACTTGTCCATCAAGATTGTTTCTAATTATCGCTGAAACTGCATAAAGGGCCTTAACTGCCTCTTCAGAACAGCTTGATTTCACCATCCCCATTAATTTTGGCAAGACATTGAGTTCAATTATCTGCTTTTTGGACAACAGGATTGTTAGTGCTTGCTTGTCCAAGAACCCATATAGCAATTGTGCGCAGTTCTTTCTCTTCTCCGTTAAGTTCTTTGACAAGTGCAGTGAATCCTCCATATTTATTCAAATTTGCATTATCAATAGGTCCTTCAAGCTCTAGAAGTTCTAGTAGAGCTCGATAATGGCCTTATGTCGAAAGTGAAGAATTGTTGATGTCTGCAATTGCTATTTTCATTAGCGCAACATCTGATGGCATTCGCAAATCCTCCATTAGACCCTTAATTTCCACTCTACGCTTCTCAAGTTCTTCTGGAGACAGTATCTGAGCTTCCACTGCAGCTGCCTTCAATTTTTCAGGATCTGAATGGCCTATAGCCCATTGCAGCATAGAATCCAGAGAAGGAAATCCTCCGTCCATGCCTTGTAATTCCAAATTGTTTTGAGCTTTTGCCAGGCAGACCACTGCTACCAAAACCCATAATAGTACGAATCTGGATCCAAGCACTTTGTACATTGTAGAATACATTTTTTTCTCTAAGGGATTCAATTGTCGGGCTCCTAATTCCGAAAACCAAACTAATCGCACAAAAAATTAACACGTAATCTATTATATGTCCAAGTGTTTGACATAAATTATGGAGGTGTTATTTTAGGGACGCGCGTAGCAAATTTGATTATCATGGAATCCTGAAAAGCGTAATTATATTAATTATAAGAAAATTATACTTGATTTTAATTATTAACAATCAATAATAATCGATATGAATGCCAATATATATATCATATGATATGTATTAAACTATATCTTAAAACCATTCGATATATATATTGATATTCCTATGTTAACGGGATGGCACTCCGGCGTTACCGGCTCCCTCAGTGACGTCTCTCCCTGAGATCGACAGAGGCCTCGTGTACACCACGCCAGCATAGGGAGTTCTATAACAGGTCTGTGGTTTGAACCCGTGGCCTTCGCGTCACATTCTATACGTGAAGAACTTGGTATTGAAAAAGGAAAATAAATTGGTTGTCAAATTATACCATAAAACATAGTAGAAAGTCCAGTCTGAAGGAAAGAAACTTGGTCAAAATTTGCAAACTTTGAATGCTAACAAATTTTGCCAGACCTGCGCAAATCATAGAAGATGCAATCCTTTCCAGTGATGAACCCATTGTCTTCTTCAAAGCTTGGGGCACTGACAAATCCATTGTGGAAAGAATTGCTTTCAAGTTCAATGTATCTCACCATCACATGTCTCCAATGTATGTTTGGACCCTGTTCCCAACTATATCTAATGCTGGAATGATAACAATTCTATAACTGGAATACAATATTCAATAGCAGGAGATAGATAGGCGTGGTTGAAGAATGGAAGATGAGATAGTGAATTATCCATAAATCTGCTAGAGGGGCTATGCAAGAAGTACGTCTTCCCTTGGCAAGATGAGATCATGAAAGGTGGGATGTCAAGGAAGACGAAGGAGACTCTTTGTGCAGAGAAGCAAGAGGTCAAACTATAGTCTGGTTACAGTTCTGAGTATTGAACCCACGACCTTTACGATATGAACGCGTAGTCTGAACGATATGACCCGCAACAGTGGTGCATTGGTAAGTCGCTGCGTTAGCTTGTGGGAGGTCTCGTTCTTGAGTAGTTTGACATTACGCACTGCAGAATCTTATTAGAATCACTGTTTCTATTACTAAACTTACGGTTGTTAGTGCTGAATTCACTGTTGTTAGTACTGAACTTTTGCTGTTGTTTGCTACTGTTAGTTGCCTTTTAGTTTCGGACCTCATATTAGTTTCCAAGTTCCATATTTCTGCTGAGTCTGTTTACCTATTAAAAAATTCAGATTTTCAAGTTAGGTTCATAACATGCTACCATTCCTGAGATTACTGCAAAGTTCAAACTTGATGATGGAGTTTGGTATGGGGTTAGGAAAATGTCCTGTGAAAAAGCTTCAGCACTCATATCAAGGGATTCTCTACAGATAGCTCTTCTTGTCAAGAATTGCTTCAATATGATATTGGGATTTATGAATAACACCTATGAATCCACCTATACCCAGACTTCCTAACTTGTAGCCAATACTAAGACTTTCCGACAAGGAGATTATGGTACATAAAACTTGAGGCAAACTTCCATGTGCATCATGGAGGAATATGGATGTCTCCATTCCATAACCCAATGAATACACCAAATTTCAAATTATGTTGCTTTCATTATTCTTCTTTAATTTAATTTATTTTATTTTAGTATTTATGCTTTTACTATTGTTTGTTCTCGATGCGAAGGAGCTTGTGGATTTGTGATGTCCATGCTCTTTCATGGTTTGGAGTTTCTTAATCGCTGACTTCTCTGGCACATTTAGTAGTTAGGCGACTTACATATGATCCAGTCTGGCACATTGGTATTCCAACTATTAAATATGATTAAGTGCACAGATGAATTGATACAGTTAATTGTGTGCTTGTTATTTTCTTATGCTGGCATATGAATGTTTTAAATAGAATTACTGTTAGTCTTTTTCTACTGGAATTTCCTTGTTGGTAACCCACTATGAAGTTATGGGGGGGTACCCATGTTGTTGGCACTTTCAACTGTAAATGCATAAATTTTGAATTAAAGGTTGGATTGAGTTGTTATGGTGTGGTTTATTCTGAGGTTAGGCAGTTTCAGATGTTCCATTTGATTTCAATGATAATATCATAGATATATCAATGCTATATATGTTGTTGCTTGATAAATTGAATGGGAATGCCTCTGATTGTTGTTATAAATTTGATTATTGTGTAAAATCTATATTGCTCATTGCTTATTCTATCCACAAATTGTTACCTTGCTACATTAGAAGTCAAGGAGACTTGAAATCTGCATTTTGATGTGGCACAAGAAATCTACACTTAAGTCATATATGAAAAATAGATATAATATATACAGATTCCATCAAGGCACACAGTTAATTGTCAACCTAATTCAAAGACAAAAATGCAAAAAGGAATTTTCATGCCTAAGCCATTATGCAGTGTATGTGATTTTCAATATATATATATATATATATTTTCTTATGCTGAGCTTGGGAGGTCCAACCTTGGAACCTGCCCGAGACCTATTAGAATAGGCGAAGATTATTTAACACCTCTCCAGTACCTACCATAATTTTTAGGTAAACATTTTGAATTTCTTTATGAAATTGCAACGAATGTGTTCTAATTGTTATTCCGATAAGTATACATCTAAGTAACATATTCCACATTATAACTATGTGGGTCCTTCTGTAGAGGTAATAGTTTGAGACGTGATGAGTGTGTTGACGATGTTCACTATAACGGGATATTTAATATTTAAATATTTAATTTTGTGAATATTACTTAATAATTAATTTTGGATGATCTACCCTAGGCATTCATAACCATACACTTTTGCATTATTTCATATTAGGATAGAATACCCTGCATTAGGACAAGGAGGTTGCGAGACCACCCTCCTTGACCTCGGTATCAGTAAGATCTGCCTAGCAGAGAAAAATAGCAAAAAAACTATACCCGTTTATGAATGTGAAATTGCAAAAAAAAAAAAACTATATGTTAAATTCGATTGTCTACCTCAAATTTTTTTTAGAACTTTATTATGTACACAGGAAACATTACAATGGTAAAGACATAGGAGTGACGACGACGTGATCAGGCATCATCACTGCCGTTAATGCCCCCACCGTCGCCATCATCATCCCCATCGCCACCACTATCACCATCGTCTCCACCAAGACCATTATCAACATCAATGACTCCAGCACCAGAGTTGACCGTGATAATGAACTCATTGGAAGCCTTATTGGAGACATTAAAAGAATCAACTAAGGCTAAGACCAAAGAAGAACTTCAACACTTAGCTACTAGTTCAGAGGAACCAAAGAATTTTGAGCACAAAATATTAGAACAGATATTTCTAGGGAGCTTCAGAAAATTAAACTCCTAGAATTTTCAGGAGGTCGAGTAGGTGAACGCGTTGAGGCATGGTTCGAAGGAATGAATAGATGCTTTAGATTAAGAGAATATTCTTCTTCGGCAAAAACAAAAATTGTTGTATTTACAATTAAAGGAAAGTGCCTTGATTTGGTGGGGAAATCTGGAAAAGCAACTGCACCTTACATCGGATAATATCCTTGTGCCCCCACACCCACTTGGGAACACCACAGGTTCTTGCTTGGAAAACAAGGGGCAACCCCTTGTCCACTATGTTGGGAGTCTAGTTGTTTATCATGGCACCCCTTGGACTTCATTAAGCCTCTTCAAAGGCCCAACGACTCACTATATTGATGATTCTGTCCTCTTGAGAGGCTTATTCTTGTTTTATTGAGCTATTTTGGCGGGGTTGTCACCAAAAGTATTGTTATTATGCACATTATTTTATTTTAGGGGCATTATTAGTCCAAATTAGGCCATTCGAATTCCTTAGAGGATTGTATAAATAAAAGGGAGATGATTCATTTTCATTATCATCACCTCGATTGGATTAGCATCTCTTGAGAGATTTTCACACTTCTTGTTGGGTAAACTTTTTGGTAAACTTTTTGGAGCTTTGTTGATGCACTTTGATGTTTGGATTTTCCCTATTGTCTTTGGAGTTTCTTTCTAATGCAAAGTTGATGAATGTATATACTATGTCTCTCATGTAAGCCGAATTTTGATGGTATTATTGTTATTTTACTAGTTTACTACATCTTATTGTTATCATTATTCATGTATGGGTTAACTTAAATGCGAAATTCTTTTGGGAACCTTGAATAAGTGATTTAATGCATGCATGGTACTTGAAGAGAGTGGGCGAATGTTCCTAGAGACACCTAATAGGTTTTAAGCCTCGAAATTTCATCTTTTTGGTAAATTTGAAGTATAAATCCTTATTGACCTAGATGCTTCCATCAGAGAGGCTAGCAAAGATCAATTAGGGTTCCTTATATCACGAAAAATCTCGATATATGTATCTTGACTCCATTAAGCCCAAGCAATAAGGCGCTAATCCTTGTAACCCTTTGGTGGTCAAATTTTCCTCTCTTTTCTTCACTCATCCAAATTCTAGACCTAGCGACAGAGGGGCACCTAGGGCATCAAGCAAAATCTTTTGTAGTCATCCAAACACCTTTAAAATTGGTCAACAACTGTGCTTGGGTCTTCTCAAGGGGTCCTTCAAATTTGGGCACAATCCGACGATGGAATCCCTAGATATCGTAAGACCTAGATCGAGGACCATTTCTCTCCCTAGGCTGATTTGGGTTAATGTCCTCATTTAGATCATTGCATTCAATTTTCAAAAGATGATTAGCCCTTTCATTCTATTTTCTTCCCTAACTAGGTCAAGCCTCTCCTTGGTTGATCAACTCCATACCCTTGACCTAGTTTGGGTCCACTTGGGTACTTTGTGGTCCCACAACTCTACAACTCAAACTCCACAAGGATTACACATAATCCATTTCTCCACAAGGATCCTTAGGTCTAGGAAGCCCCTTGTCAAGGCATATCGTCCAAACCTAGGCTCAATTGTCCTCTTAGCCCTTTTTAGAGAGCCTATCTCTTTTTTTCTCAAGCAAGTAAGCTATTTAATTGAGTCTCTCTTGTGAATAGGCTTTAGGAATCACCATATCTTATCATTTATCCATCCTTCCTTGTGATTCCTCTCGTACCGAGACTCCTCCCATCAGTGAAACTTTGTAAAGAGCAAGGAGCCTCAGCAGAGGTGATTTTGGGCTATCGCTCCATTGTTTCCCATTGACCTAGTAGTTGCTCTATAGGATGCCCTCCTAAGGCCCCTACTAGTTTGAGTGGTAACATTTTGGCGCATTGCCGGGGACACAAGACTTGTGTTTTGTATTAGTTTTTGTGGCACGGATGTGTTCTAGCCACAAAATTTTTTGGAGAGGCTGGAATACAGGAGATCTCCTAAACCCAGAAATTGTTTCTGGAAATTTCGCCTAGAAATGACATAATTAGATTATTCTCTAGTTTTTAAATATTTGCTAAGTCTAAACTTAGGGAATATGGTTAATTAATCAGAATTAGTTCAGTCAAGGCGTGAATCATCTAGAAACTCACACAGATCGACTCCAAGATGATCTGAGCATCGATTAAGATTTAATCTCTACCGTTGGAGTCCCAACAGAGGATTATAAGAGGAAGTCGATGGGCACTTGGAGAAGATACTTGAGCAGTTCGATTTCATGAGTAGATTGATTTCCAGAGTAGTAGTAGTCAGTTGCCGGAGAGAGAGCTACTAAGATCGAAGTAGTGAGAGAAGGGCAGAGACAGTGAAGCTGGAGGAAGGATTCCAAATCCGGTGATTGCATTTGTAGAGAGGCAAGTGAGGCACAAAGAGGCTGATGCAGAGCTGCGTAGTAGCATGTAGAGGCAAAGTCGATTTGCTGGGAGAGATTGACGTCTTCAGTTCTAGAGGTTAGGAAGGAGTCCTAGAGTGCTGGACAAGCGTCTTTCTGGTCAATAGAAGGCAAAATGACTTCATCAGAGTCTAGTCCAAGGCAAGCTATCTAGCCAGCTACGCAGAGCAGCGCAAAGGTTAACGCAAAGCCTCAAAATGCCAAAATTATGAAGGCAAGTTGTGTCGGGAGATTGCCTGTGGGGTGAAGAAAATTCCTCTCCAGATTTCTTGCCAGTATTTCTCTGTAGGATTGCCAGTTTCAACATCTAGTTGTACTCAAACTATTTCACTGTTGGTTAATATCAAAACCCTTAGCTGCTGCATCGGTTTTCCCAAGTTGGGTTTTTCTGCGGATTTTTGTCCAAAAATAACTGTGTTATTTTATGTGTGTGTGCTAGCATTTCTTCCAATGTTTATTCTTCTGCAGTTTTATTTGTGTAGGTTGCAGTGTGAGTTATTCAGTGTTTGCTGTAGGAAACAATACATAAACTGTTAAATTAAAATAATACTTAGGAGAATAATTTCCAGTTGCTGCAATAGGATTTCAGTTGTGGAATTTTCACATTTTGTTCCCCCATACGACATATTGACATATCATTACTAGTGACTTGATTGGAAGAACGAAGCCCTAGTTCTTGATTGAACTTCAAAGTTAATGCTTGTAGGGTGAAGCAAGCGTTTCTCGAGGCATTTAATTCACCCTCGCGACTCCATTATTCAATATCATGAAAAATGGATTATTGTCAAATAGAAATTACCCTTGGCTCTCCATTTAAAAAAAACAATCAAGATCTTCAAGAACCTCAAAAGAATGTGGACAAATACGCTGAGTTTTATTAAGATTTATTGGAGAACATGGATAAGGAATTCATGCTCAGGTTTCATGGGGCAACACAAAAGTAACTCTACATGATGATGTGTGCCTATGAGAAGGATCCTATTAGTCTCTTTGGCTTTACTGGCCTAACCTGTGCTTTTAGTATTTTGAATGACCTAATCAATGAAAAATATTATAATCAGTTGCAAAGCCCCACACAATATAATCAATTGGATGATCAAGGTGACATTAAAGAAAGTTCAAGTGCATGGGACCATCATGAAGGTAAGGAACACACGGAAGAAGGGGATCCATCTAAAGAAGATCGTGATAGCATAATGTCATTAAGGATCTTCGAGATGCACACTTAAGGATTGAGAATGTGCATGGAATGAGTGAGAGCCCCATTGAAGATCATAAGGATGAACATAATGAAATGAAGGCTTACATTTGAGAAAAGGGGTTTGGGGATATGAGTAGTGTAGCTTACTGTGAAGATGACATTTCTCATTTCTTGTGCATTAATGAGGGAAAATGGGATGTCGGCATCCATCACTTTGACAGTGACCCTATTTATGACGCTGGCACGGAAATGAGGTTTAAATTGATTCTCCTTTTCTACAAGACATTACTCATAATTATATCCCTATCCACACCATTGAAAGGGAGGTTTGTGGCTTTGCCTCACATGAAGAAGGTTTATTGGAAATGGCAGAACCCATTTATGACACTGACGAAGGCCTTGTTTTTCCATAGCTTCCCCAAGATCCCAATAACATAGCCACATTACCCCTGAGTCCACACCTTGCCCTTTCTTACATTAGGATCATCATTGATGATCCTTTTTCCCCTCCTAGGTATGATGTTGAGGAAGAACCATCCATTAGTTGTATCCTTCAACCCCCCTCACAACCTCAAGATTCTGAATATGCTCATCATGAGCAACCTGCTTGTTGTGTCTCCCCTTGTCATCGGTCTCCTTTTCCTCCTAGTCATGACCCTATGGTGGTCATAGAGCACAACATTAATGATGGGAAACATAATGGGGTTGATATGCCTAAGGTTGCTACCCACCGGAGGTTTATGAGCTTAATGTTGATATCTCTATAATTTGGTTGGATGAAAGGATCCTATGGAATAGATTGCATCCCTTGGCTCCATAAGTGCTCACTTTATTTTCCCGCCTCCTGTCCTTGTGAGCTTCCATCTTGTCATTCCTACCCCTGCCTTTGGATCTGTTGCATTAGTGAGCATGAGGGTAGTTGCTTTCATATTGACTAGATGATATGTTGGTTACATTGGGTCTATGATTACACTTAGTATTTGGGTGATTTAAGATGCATGTTAGGGTAGGATGCATTGCATGCTCATTTTCCCATTAGAACTAACATCATATGATATTATCATGCTAGATTAGTTGCATTTAGACTAAGAATGCATTTGAAAATTTATGTAAAATTTATCTACTAGTCGTTTATATGATGTCCCCATTTTTATTCTTCTTCATAGTACAACTAGGATGGATTTCCAGGGCAGGGGATGGCCAGGCCAGTGGAGCAGTTTATGTCATCAGGGGTCCTGATGGAGTTTTGAGGTGTTTCTATGAGGTTCGATGGCATTCGCTTGGTAAATTCCATCATCTCCACAATTTGCCTTTCGTTTTGGTGCATTTCGACAACTTTCAGAAAACTGAGTTATTAGTGGGCTTGACTCAATTAATTATGATTAAGGTGGTATTCCGAGAGGAATACGTGGCAGAACACCTTAGTGTAATAGTGTTATCGGAAAACTAGTGTCCATTCAGAGCTGCTAGTCCCACTAAGACGTGTAGCTATCTTAGAAACAAACAAACTAAAGTCACTTGTGTTTTCCTTTATGAGAAGTAGATGAGAGAGAAGCAGAGAGTACCAACCTCAGTCTTTCGCTTGGCTCCTTGCTTGTT
>APFE030316551.1:0-14893 GCA_000404065.3 Pinus taeda | reverse complement strand
AAGAATTAATAATTCATAATTCACTACTATGCTCTATTTTACGTAAGTCAAACAATTTATGTTTCTTTTCCTCCTAATGGCAATTAGAATTCATCTTGTGGCCTAATGCTCTAAATTTCTTTCTCATAATTCTGCACTCACCCTCCCTACAACGAAATCAAGTTAGAATACTAAAACAACTGCCTATCTTGCCCCTGCCTAAATCACCTTTATCATCCCTTATTCACTTGAAATCATTAGCAGAAACGAAATCTATGTTGAATGGATTTATCTTCTCTCACCTTCCAACAAAACAGTAAATCAAATCTACTCTTTTGATCCTCATAACTAGCCTAATATCAAAGATCATTCAGTCAGTTGATTGATTGAGAAGAAAACCTAGTGAGAGAGCCCTCTCCAAGGCTAGAAGGGTTTGAATATAGCCTAAAATTGGTACGTGGTTACCTTTGTAATCCTTTCTTGTCTTAAAGGAAATTACATAGTGCTAATAGACAGTTAAGGAATTTTTTGCAAGAAAGTTGTGGAAGAAGATGATGTGCATGATACGAACCTAGTTATAAGAAGGGGAACTAAAACAATTGAGTCCAGGGCAAAAAAAGTGCATTATTGTGAACCAGAGAAAGGGCCATTACTTGGAGAGAATGAGGATGAAGAAGTGGATGAGATCCAATATTCTCATATTTTTAAAACTAATGAATTTTTTGGGGATGAAAGTATGGAAGATGGTGGACAGTTACCTACTATTGCCACAAAATTAGAGGAAAAGTGAAATGAAAATTATATTACAAGTGATGAAGGTGAAGGAGGATAATATGCTAGGATGAAGAGCAACACTAGTATGCAACAGTCGTGCAAGGAGGTACAAAGAGAAATGATTAACATGAAGCTATGATTATGGAGATAGAATCTATGCTATTTCCTAAAGATGAAATACAACCTCACATACAACATTCAAAACAATTTTTCAAATATTTTGAGGAAGAGATGACATCTTTGGAAAGGGAAGATATGAAGGTTGCAAAGTCAACTAGTTTGGAGAAAAAGATTAGTGTTTCATACAAAAGTAACATGCCTTAAAATAAGATACAACAAGTAGAAGTTGACTACAAGATTTAGTCAAGAATCAATTTCGACAAATATATTGATGAGTTGTGGAAACTTATGAAGCAAAATCCCAAGAGAATCTATGGCAAGGAGAAGAAGACGTTCAGTAATAGAATGCAATGAGCCAAGAGAAATTATTTCAGCATATTAAATGGACAATAACAAAATAAAGTCTAGGATCAAGGAAGAAAGAGTAAAGGGACTTTTTTTATTTTTTCCCAGGAATGATAAGTTACAATTTAAAGTTTGGGATCCTAGAGGAGTTATCACATTCTTACAGAAAAGTAATAGACCTCATAGGCAGGAGTTTATAAATAATTTTCTACCTTGGGAGTATGATGTAGGAGCGTCGAGGGGTGTCTTCAAAAAAGGAAATTTTTGAAAGTCTTGTAAATATCTAGAACATTCGTAAAGTAGAAAAGTCTTTAGAACTTATAAAAGTTGGGAAAATCTCTAGGATTTCTAAATTATTGATAGGCTCTTATACAAAAAATTTGATGTCGACTTGAGAGAAGGAAATTCTCTCTTGAGAAATTTCAGAGCTTTCTTCCTCCTATATAAATGGCCATGTAAATCATTTTCAACGGAAAGTTTGGAGAAATCAATTTAATAGAATTTAATGTTGTTTTCCTCCTCTCGGCTCTGGGTCACATGTATAGGAGTTGTGGCATAAATTAACACATTTTTAAAGTTTTGATTAGACTTTGATAAGGCTTCACCCAAGTAATCATCCAGAATCTTCTCATAAATTATGCCAAATGTAAATACATTTTTTCAGGTCCTAAAATTCCTTGATTTACACATGATATTTACTATGGAGCTATGTTGACCATACATTTTGCTTCTATTGGAGATGTTGGAGGTGGGAGTACTAGGCCATTATAGTTGTCAACTCTAATTACATTGAGAAAGTTATAGTGGACTATATTAGAGAAACCAAGTTATAGTGCATTTGCAAAGAAAATATACAACTCTCGTAGGTTTTAGAATAGGGTTGTTCCTTCATTAAGGAAAGTCATTCAAAACAACAAAATCTAACATAACTTGTGAAATCGAATACCAAGAATTTTGACCAAAATGGAGACCAAACTGCCACTAGAGGGGAAAAGATTGATCCAAGATACCATAAGGTCATCTCATAAATGTTTTTTAAATATTTAATTTTTTTTTTTTTGGAGATTAACTTTCACTAACATTTAGGCTTCCTATGCATTTTCACTACTTTGATACCATTATAAAAGATTACATTAAGATTCAACCTAAAATTTCTTTTCCCAAAATAAAAATTAAAAAGTAACCAAAAACATAGCCCGCAAAAAAATTATGATAGTAAGAAAGTGTTTATTTTTCTTATACTTAGTTTCGTCCCACCAACATGGCATACTTGAATCTAAATCCATATTAAGTTAAAATTCATTCACTACTTTGATACCATATAAAAATACATTAAGATTCAACTCTAAAATTTCTTTCAAATAAATTAAAAATAACCAAAAACATACCCTGCAAAAAACTAAAAAAATATTTATTTTTTCATATAACTTAGTTTCATCCCACTCAACATAAATACTTGAATCTAACTCCATATTAAAGTTAAAATTCTTGCTTATAAAAAATTCCCATTGAGATTGAGATTTTGACATAAAATTTTTAATATTTACAAAAACAAATAAGTATATATATATATAGATATATATATATATATATATTACTTAGGAAAAAAACTACCAACTACCAAATTGATGATGCAACTACCATGACAAAATTGAGAAAAGTATCAAATTGGTGAGATGGTTTCATTGAAAAGCTTTCTTTATCCATGGCCAACCACACCACTCCAAGCTAATACATGTCATTAAAGGACAATGGGAAAAATATATGGCAGACATATAATGTACAAACATTAATACTTTAATGATTTAAAACATTAAAAGAGTCCAACAAGGATAAGGTATCCCCTATAGCAAGCATCATATAAAGAAAAGGTACATTTAATTCAAGCATCATACATGTGATGTGGATTACACCGATGCTTTAACTAATTCTATTATTTTTGCTCTTTGGTCTCTTTAATAATAATTTAGATGTCGAAATGGATACTATATATTAAATCTTGGTTCACTGTAATAAATTATGTCGATACTTTATTTTAATAATTAGATTATTTATTTAAAAGTTTAGTTAACTATTTAACCTAGGTTAAAATATTATAGTTATTATCAGTACAATTTTCATTAAACGTTCTAATCATCATAATTGAAAACAATAAAACGAAAAATTATCTCTATTTATATTATTATTATAAATAACATTTTAGATGATTGAAACATGGTTAAATATGTTATATATTATTTAATTTTAAGGTCACCATTAAGTTACATATTATATTGGTGTATAAGATTGTGTGTGAAATAAGGGATTTCATTTGAGTGTAGTGATTTTTTACTGTTAAATCTATGAAGATATATATACTCTACTTTTCTGATTTTTAGTTTGTGAATCTTCTTTTTTGGAAAAAAAAACCCAACATACTCCTAACTACTATTAGATCTACTCAATTATTAAATATATATATATATAAAATAGAGAAAAAATTATAATATTAATTAAAAACAATTATTATATAAATTATATATATTTATTTTTGGGAAAAGTTCATATAATTTATTATTATTTTCAAATAGAGAAAAAGTTATAGTATTGTAAGTTGTTGGATTGTTTTTATCGATGATTTTTAAAACTTTAACATGTAAATTTATAAAATTGAGATTTAAAAATTTAAAATGATAAATTGGTATCAATTGTTTATCTAATTTTGTTTATTAAATTGTTATGATATAACAAGTTCTTAATAATATTGTTTTTTATTTTTATTAAATTTGATTATAAGAGTCTGTAAACAAAGATTATATTTAATGCTTTGTTTATTAATATTATATATTATATATAATATATATATTCAAAAAATTGAATTATTTAAGGTTTTTTTTGGTTTAATAATTTAATGTAAAAAAATATATATTAATTTTAATTTCAAAATGTTTCATAATTATGGGAAGAGTACTTAATGATCTAAAAGGAAACATTGAATTTTCATTTTTATGAAATTTAGGATTAGTTTCCAAGAAGAAATTTGAAGCTTTATGTCTTGTTCCTAGGTCTAAAAGTCACTTCGTTACTTAACATTCCTAAACTTACTATTATAGAAGACTCTAAAGATATAATTTGACACCTTTAGCTTGATACTCGCCCCTCTAAGGCCAGATCACGCTTAATCTTTCATCGTATAATTTCTCACCTTTCTTAGTTCCCTCTAATCTCCTTCTTCCATGTTCTCCATTTCAACAAGTCTCTTGCTAATCATCAAGACAACCGTTTTTTTGAAAGAGGACGGGGGACCTCTGTATTAACGGTTAGTACTACACCCTCATAATTCCATGATAGTTCCCCTCTTATTACTCAATAGTTCCATTATCCTTATGTGGCATCATTTCAGCATATACTACACAAGCTCATGACATACTAACTACCTCATGGTTTCATCTAGATATGGTTTTGGCCTAAATGTACTCCACTCACAAAGGCTTTAATCTGAGGTGTAGGGGATCCAACCCCTCACACGACTTCACACTTGACCTAACAACTGGATGTTCCTTTAGCTAGATGCCGGTTACTTCAGTTAGATGTCTATCACTTTGCCTATATATTTTACTCAATTTAGATGATTTATCACTACACTCACGCTTCGATTAGAAATCTAATATCTAGATATATGCTTCGTACTATTGTTCATCTCGAATAGCCATACTACCAAATACAAAGGATGTCATTGCAAAACCGATAGGTCGGGATCGGAACCTTGCAAAGACAGTACCTTGACTCTTGATAGAAAATCCCAATGCAATTGACGAGGAACTTTGTCTTGGTTTTTTCACTAAGTCTTTATGTTAGAATTTGTCCATAAATAATAGGGGCTTTTCCTACACATTGATCTTGCAACCACTCAAGCTATTTCTCAAACTCTCTACCATGATGAATCCTTTACTCAAATTATTCATTTAAAGTTCTTTCTCATGCATATTCTATCTAATACATCAATTCACTCGCAATGACTTTATTATCTACACACAACGTCTCAAATTCACATCTACTCACAAATCATGATTTTCATGGATTTAACATTCATAAGGGATAACTTATCAATTGAAAGACAAATATTAGACACAGATAGAGGATAGTTTCACACAATTTCATTAGCACAAGATCTTACAATATGGCTTTATTTACATAATTATTAGCCCTCTCCACTTTTCCACTCGAACCTCTCTTGGTCACTTAGCCACTCTTGGTTATCTCTTATTCTCTTCCCTATCTACTTCTATATTTTAATTATTACAAATTTGTCTATATACAAAAGAATGGTTTTCTTGACATTCACTAAAGGTGGATCTAATCTTCCATACAAAGAAAATATCAAATGTAAGCCTAAAACCTCTAACTCCTCAACAACTCTCCTTAAATAATATATTACATGTTGATGAGTGAATAATTCCTCATTTCCTAAATAAATCTATGTTTAGACTACAAAATCAGATTCTCATCTTTAATTAACTTAAATCAAATTTAGGGAACCCACTCCCTTTGGTAAATGTGGCAAGACCTTCTAGGTCTTGTTGTCTTATAGAAATGATCCTACATTAGATTCCCAAGGGAAAAAAATTAATAGCATCATATTCATGAGTCTTCTGGATGCTTTTGTTGGTTGTACCTTCCATCTTGTTGTCGAAGATTTTTCAATCACATGTGCGTCTAATGCAATTTCCCCTCCTCCTAGATCCCAAACTTTCTTTCTCCATAGTCCACTTGACTCACTATCATGAACATCTTCAACAACCTTTATTATGGTGTTGAACTTCCTCATTAACTTTGTCCTCTTCACCTCTTGTAGTTGTTGATGTGATGTCTTTTTCCTCAATCTCCCAAGTTTCCATACTTTACTTTGCATTGCTCCACTTTCCCTATTGATGTTCTCTCATGAAATTAACTAATTCATGTTGTTGTTTGTTCTCATCACATCAATATACCTCTTCTTAGGAAATGTCCCCATCAACATATAGGTCATCAATTTCAATGTCTAGCATATCCCTTTGTTGATACATGCTATTAGGATTGCTCCATTACAACTTTGCTGCGAAATTTGAAAATTTTATGGCCCCACTTGCCATTTCATTAGTTCTCAACTTCCACTCTTCACCACCGAACATATTTTCAAATATATTTAAGCTATTTTGTTGCCTCCTCCATGGTTGATTTATGAAAGATTGACTTTCATCTTCCAAACGCTCGCTTTTACCTACATCTACATGATGGGCCTCCAAATTAGATACAAATTAAGGCCCATCGGACCATCCTTCAACACATTAAACCTCTTTTTTTGCATTGTATTACATATTTTTAGCTTTAATATGTTCATTGAAGAAGGTTTAGAGATAATTGCATATTATGTTCCTAATATTATTTATTTTTGTAGAATATTGTGAGAATATTGGACAGATTATGAAGATTTTGAGGATGATATAATCTAGGGACTTGCTCCCTACTACAGGATGGACCAAGATAGGATAAAAAAATGAACATTGTATTATGAAATTATTTCACAAATTCTAGAGCTCCAGTGATTGAGAAAATCTAGGAATGTGTTCCCTGTCATTTAATGAAGATTTCTAGTGTTAGGAACCAGGTCCACTTTTTGAGGGATTTTGGAGGGGAAAGTTGTCTCCTTTCAAGGAGGATGCTTTTCCATTTATTTGTATAAGTACCACTTCAAATTTGGGGCATGTAATTCTTAGTCCTATTGTGGATAAAAAGTGTCATTTAGTAGCTCTTCCTTTTCTAGCAAGGATGTACTTGGATTGGTTCAAATAACGAAGTTTGGTGTCATTTTTAACTTCTAAAGCTTGGTTTCCTTCATAGGACTCTAAGTATCCATGGGCTTGGCCATCCCAGGAGCTTCAGATCCCTGCTATACAATTTCTTTATCTTCTTTGAATGTTCTCCCTTGCATCTTATATTCTTGTTTTTCCTATTTATGCATTTAGTATTCATGTTTCACTTGTTGTAACTTATATTGGTTAAATGATTGAAGTAATATCTTTTTCAGGTTATTTTTGAATTCAAAATAATTATGCATCTTTAGAATAACCTTGCAAAGTCATATCCATGATTGATCTACTTGGATTGATTTACTAGTTCACAACTTTAGAATCTCTAGAAGTATCCTATAACAAAAGAGTAGTAATTTTCTGTTAATTTTTAGCACATGTTAATAAGTCTATTTCAATTTTAATCCACTTGGATTGGAGCTTAGAAACATCCAAATTAATAAAAAAAATTACCCCACAACATTTTCACTTGATTACACTAGGCATTTGGGCACTTAGATGAGCTTTTTTTCCCATGGGAAAATCTGGGCAAATCAACCTCGAAGGAAAACTTTTAAAGCATGTCGGCTAGACTAGCAGGGCTTAACCCCAAGGGCGTTGAGGAGAATTGACCTTGTGACCTTCATATCAGTGAGGTACTTAACATCGGGATTCAACTAGTTGAGCTAATCACTTACATAAGCTTACTAGTTCATTGCTTTGAAATCTTTGGTTTCTAGTAGTAATTTTCTGCTATTTTTTATCACATGTTAACGAGGTTATTTTGAGTTGATTCCACTTGGATTGAGTCCTAAAAAAAATCTACTTAATATAAAAATAATTCCCCGTATAATTTTCACTTGATCACGTTAGGAATTTGATAGGTTAACTAGCTCACTAATTCTTGAATTTCCGGTTTTTAGAGCAGTAATTTTCTACTATTTTATAGCACATGTTCACACAAGTATTTTTTAGTGATTTGACTTGTATTAGAATCCCAGGAAATCCTATTTAATAAAAAAAATTGTCCCATCTCATTTTCATCTGATTTTCTTGGGAATTCGACAAGTTAAATCGAGAAATAACAATCCTGTAGAAATCTTGTAACATCCTGTAGCAATTTGTTTTTGAGATCTTCTTTGCCCATATTCACTCCAAATTCATGGTAGAAGTATATTTATATCCTATGAATTCTCTGAGGCCAGTTTGGTTGAATGAAGTCTTGGTTAGGTCGCCATTTATCTCTTACATTGCTTGCATCTTGAATGTTAATTTCTGTAATTAGTCTAGATTTCCTTTCCACAATTCACTTTATGCAAAGTGTGATTTCCTTCTTGCAAGAGTAATATATGACTTTGCTTTCCTAAAAAATAGATTATATTTCCTTTAATTCCATTTCCTTTCCAGCAAGATAGAATAGATTTCCTTAGTTGTCATTATGCTTTACAATTTTGCAAATAAAATAGATTTCCTTTTTGCTATGTACTTTCCAACAAAAGTAGACTAGGTTTGCTTATTGTTATTTACCTTTTGCAACTTAGGATTGGTGGCTTACCTAGATATTTACTCATTTTAATTTGTTTCATCGTCTTCTTTCACTTGCATCAAAGGGAGTTAGATTGGGAAGAGGAAGGTGTTTGTTTCACATACAATGTCGGCCCCACTTAAGTTTGTACAAACCCCGGATTGATCATTTAAGTTGATAGCCTTAGGAGTTGCAACATTATTATTTCAATATTGGGGCTCATCACTTTTTGTTGTCATTACTAAGGAGGGTGTCAAATAAATCACTCTCTTGTTCTTGGAATGATTCTGTCCTTCTTTTCTACATTCATATTTTCTACAAAAACAAAAAAATTGCATTAGGCATCTCTCATTCAAGTTTTTTTTTTTTTTAACCCCCCACTTGATCATGTGGTTGAGTAAGAACCACATCTCCTTCCATTATTGCAGGTATAATACTAAGAGGTGGCCAAGAAGTTACAAGAATACATGGAGAAACTATATTTTGTCAACTCATATAAGAAAGATATGAACTATTCCTCCTCTTTCAATACAAGCTATAATGCACCCCCAATCGGGGTGTGATGGGAAAGGAGATCCAGTGATGGATCGTGGATATGTGTGAGGGACAAGTGGCCAAGGCTAGTGGGTGGCCCACCCAAGGACCCCACAAGCGCGCGACAGGAGGTACCGAGAGAGAAAGACAACAAGTTTTGTTATAGATCTAAACTACAAATATATGAAATGATGCAAATATACCCAATAACTGTAAATAAACACAAAATATAGAAATGTTTCTCTTTATTAGTGAAACCCTTAAGGTAGGGAAACACCATACATTCACTCCTTAAGAAAGGAGAACACTCCACAAGCCATATGCTTGTCAATACAATATTCCTTGACACCTCTCAATGGGGAGTCTCTAGCCTCTATATAGGATTCATACATACAATACCATGGGTCATTACCATGGTTCTCTCAATACCATACATCTAATACCATGGGCTTATCACATTATTGCTAACTACTTGTGGTCTCTTGCATGATGCGGGTTAATCACTTTATTTATTAACTATGGTCCATCCCACAATTACATTATTCCCTTGGGTACCTCCCTCTGTACCCCATACTATCCCCCCTAGGTATACTACTTTCCACCCCCGTTAAACATGTTTCATCCCTGAAACATAAGAAGAACACAAATAATAAGATCTTCTCAAAAGAGTAGTACACTAGTACCATGCACGTGCATCTAGCCATCCAAGAGAAAGGTGAACCATCGATCTAGCTAGTGCCCTGCTCGCATGAGATGGAAGTTGACCCTGAAGGCTCTTCTGTGTTGATGTGTTGTGGGTGGATTGTCACCCCTATCTATCTGTCATGCGGGGGTTATTGTCCTTGTGGCTAATTTGTTTCCATCGTGTTGGTTTTTTTTCTTGCAGGGTGATGTGGGTTGTGATATGTTGAAGTTTTAACCAACGATGTATCTTTCTTTAATTCACCACCTAATGGAGCCTAATTATTATCTAGTACATGTTTTGGTGCCTGTTTTTGTTTCTTATCTTCCAATATTATGTCAACCACAGATTCCTCATCTGATGTATCAGTACTTGTAACATTTTCTGCTTTAGCCTCCTTGGACTCTACCTATTTTTCTGGTACCTAGTTTAATGTTTTTGTTTTGTTGTCGACCATCAAAGGCTCATCACCTGATGTGTTAGTGTCATTAGAGCTTTGTGATTCTGCCTCTATAGTCTCTGCTTGGGTCTTAATGGAAAGATCCTGTAATGTAATTTTCTTCTCTTTATACTAGAGCTTCAGGAATTTCTTCTGCACATTAATATTGATAGTACCAACCGATTACATCCAAGGGTATCCGAAAACAACATCCACATTAGCCATATCTGAAGCATAAAAAAAAGAATGCAATACATACTTATCCATAGAAATATTCAAATCTTTATCAACTTGCACCCGCTCATTATTAACATGTGTGTGCTCCATTTGTTTGGCTCGGACTTGTAATCTTTTAGCCAAATGAACATTAATAAAATTATACTTGCAACTAGGATTGATAGACACAATTATCTTCTCTTTCTGAATACATCCATGAACCTGAAATAACGAGATACCATCAGAAAATAACCCCTTACATGTCCCATTCTCATGTTTTCTAGCATGAGACCATTTGTCTAAAAAGACTTTTTCAAACTCTTCATCTGAAAGTTTGTACAACTTCTTGCTGTCAAGTGATCTAAACCATTTGGAAGCCTCATCCTGCAAACCAAGCCATACTAAATTTTTACACTTTTTCCATATAAGAACTTTTCACTGCTTATGAATTCTCCAATAGTAGGGCCATCATATTTTCCTAAAAAACATCTTGCTAGAAGCCACAAAGAGGGTTTTGAAAAAAATCACTTGACAAAAATTTAAGGTGGCCACAGTTCGGTCAATATTACTCAAAGCCTTTATTATGACCTGTTTTCAAACATGGAACAACCATTCTTCATCTTCCCATGTGATAGAAATCCCGATCTGGGCAATGGAATTTCCGATTTGCGTTGCAACTGTCCCAACGTCACAAAAAATTCTGAAAAGAAAAAAGAGTTGATTTTAAATCAATGATATCTCCCTTATCTGGACTCCAATTCGGCTGATTTTGTTTTTTTTTTTTTAAATTGGGTAATTTTTCAAGAGGACCTCAGATCTATACTTATGTTCTCAAAATGCCCCACAAAAATGACGAAAATTAACTAGAGATCCATCGTTCACAAATTTTCGTCAAAATTTTTCTACAACACAGCTAATTTTTAAATCAACGATATCTCCCTCATCCAAACTCTGATTCAACCAATTTTTTTTTGAAATTGGGTATTTTTTTGCAAAGAATCCATATCTGCAATTTTTTATTCAAAATTTTCACCAGAAGTTATAGATATGATATGCAAACTTACTGCCCCAAAAAATTCCTGCAAAAATAATAAAAACAATTCTTTGCTTTGCCCAAGAAAGTGCTATGAAACCACTTGTTGTAGATATGACCTGAAAATATATAATAATAGAAATAAACCCAGAAATAACAAGATAGAAATAGATAGAAATGATTCTTTATTGATATCAAAACCCTTGAGATAGGGTAACACCATACAACTACTCTGTATGGAAGGAGAACACTCCACAAGCCATATGTTTGTCCATACAATATTTCTTGACACCTCTCAATGGCAAGTCTCTAGCCTCTATATAGGATTCATACATACAATACCATGGGTCATTACCATGGTTCTCTCAATACCATAAATCTAATACCATGGGCTTATCACATTATTGCTAACTACTTGTGGTCCCTTACATGATGTGGGTTAACCACTTTATTTATTAACTATGGTCCATCCCATTATTACATTATTTCCTTGGGTACCTCCCTCTGTACCCCATACTATCCCCCCTAGGTATACTACAAGTTTCAATCACCTCAGGAAAACAAAAGGGAAGATCGGAAGGTAATTAAGGAATAAAGGTGGTGAAGGAAGCCATTGCATGCATGAAGGGTTGGAGGAGGAAATAGGCAACAAGAGACGAAACTGGAAGCTAGGGGGAGGACCTTTCCTTCAAGAGCAGGGATTATCATTACCACCAGGAAAATGCATTACTGCCTCGGAATGAAACTGGTATGTAATACAGGCTTACCTTAGTCTTGATATGGAGTCCATGTTGCAAGAATGGGAGTTGCTATAACAAAGAATGGTGGTGATTTTGAATGTTTCAAAAGAAATTTTGTTCAGTTCTCTATTTTTGCTGCCTAGTATTTTACTTTCTATAATGTATGGTGTCTTGTTGGGGAAAGGGGGATCCATAGAGGGTTAGGGGTGGCTCTTGGCTCCTAGGTAGTGAAATTTTCTCCTACCCTCATCAAAACCAAAAGTTTGAGACAAAAAAGGGGTCAAGGCTCCCTTGAGGGCTTGCTGTTGTGTGGTAATCTTCAGAGCTAGAGAGGAATGAAAGGGGGTTCTAGGATTCACAACACCTACATGTTTGTCCATTCAGGCTTAGTTTGGTTCTTGTGATACTTTCAAATTGAGTGGGATAGGAACAAGGTGTCAGGGCACCACATAGTCAGTAAGCTCGACCAACTAATCGTAGCTTGGCTTCCTGTTAATGCTTTGGAGTATAAGGGAAATAATTGGGAATTGGGGGACTCGAACCTTAGTGCGACTGGTAATTATGCCACTGCAAGTTCAATCTAGTGAAACTGGAGACATGGCAGGGTAGAGGGTCAAATGACTAATTGTGGGGGAGTTTTGGGTATGCTCTTCACCATCTCTCATCCAATTTAGTTAAAGTCAAGTTTCAGGGTAGTTTCAATGACCAGAGGGGTAGGAGGGAGGAACCAGGGGCTCCAAACCTCAGTGGGCTTGTAATATCAGTTAGAACAGGGTCTACCTCTTGCATCCTTTCTCCTGAATACCCCAAACCCTTCTTGGTCGACAACTTGGTTGTCGTTGCGCCTAAACCTGGAACCTAGTGGGTCGACTGCTCCAAGGGGAGAATTAAGCGATTTAGGGTTGAGTACCACTTATAGTTGTGCACAGTGAGGCTGAAGGAAAGACGAGAAGGGACTGGGGGGAATTTGGGTCATATCCCTCAAACTCGAACTCAAGACTTTGTAATGGTGCTTCACATGGAATGGATGGAGATAAATATTGACATATGGTTTGGTTATAATGTTTTTGCTTATGCTATGCTTACATGTTTATTTAATTTTACTCCCCTTTTGATTGTGATGCTCCTGCTCTGGGACAAGGAAAGAATTGGAGAGTGAGAGTGGCTGGAAGAAATTCTGAGTGAAAGAAAAATGGTGAAGGCGGGAGCGGGGTTGGGAAGAAGGGGGGGTCGTCGTGCTTGCAAATAGACAGACAATAAAAAGAAAACATCGATGGCCTCGACCAGCCAGACCCAGCGGAAGAGGGGCAAGAAAACTGGAGAGAAAAACATGTAGAACCTCATGCATGTGTACCATGGAGGAACTCTAGCACAGGTTGAGGCCATAATTTCAACATGAGAGGCAGAGCTAAATGCCAAGGCAACGACATAGCCACTTCCAATGGAGGAATGGGATCCTTTGCTCATAGATCCAGGACACACCTGAGGCTGACAACCGTTATTTAGACAGATAATCCATCTTTACTGGGTGATGAAGAAATGACAACAAACTAGAACCTGGAGGAACCATGACAAACACGATAAGAGGGGCCAAGATTAAAGGATATTCAAAGGGAGATTCAGTCTGTGCAGGTTCAACAATATCATTAGAATATCCGTTTTGGCCAAATGGAGAAACAAATTCAAATATTGTTGTAGAATGAAGTGCCGAAGTCGAGTGCTAAGGACCTGAATTCTATTGAATCATCAGATGACTGAAAGTAGATTAGATAAAAGTAATGTTTTTTGTTACTATAATGATCTGGTAAGATAAAATTTACTTTGATAGTAGAATGATTAAACATATAGTAGATACATTATTGTATTTAGCATGAATGGATATTCTCAAACTGTTAAATTTTGGACGGCATGTGATGTTGATCGGTGGCCAACAAACCTGGTTTCCCTCAGGAAAGTTGAGGCCACCAGACATATTTTTTGTTACCTGCCCATATATGATTAATATAAAAATAAATTACTTCCAATCTTACACCAAAAATATACAAGCTATAATGCACAATTTCAACCTTGGTATCCTCTTAATACCTCACCTTGGTCTCCATGGTCTTATCCTTCCCAATGGGTTGAATCATATTCATGGTATTATCCTCCCCAATATGTCATTCCTCCTTTTCATCCATATCAACACCAACCTCCTCAATGGGAAGATATATATTCCCCTCAACATCCTCAATATTCTCCATACCAAACTCAATGTTATCCATGGAAAATTTTAGGTGCTAATATTCGTAGGTGGGTTAATTTTCCATATTTTTCCAACAACAACAAAAAATTGCCAATTTCCAGTTTTTATAAAAATAATTTTGCCAAATTTTACAATATAAAATTATTTTACCTTAAAAATTGTCAACCTTGTATAGAGAGTCACTATCTCCCTCCCTCTCTCCTCCTCCCCGTCTCTTCCCTTCACTTTGCTTGTTGTCATAGCTTGGATCCTTATTGAAGATGGATATATGTTGGTTCTTACTAATACTATTTGTATTATATAAATTTCACATCTTTATATTCTCATTTTTTATTTTATTAAAACCTTAATTTAATTTCTATCTGAATATTTTTAGTAGTCATGAGGATAGAGGGTTTAGATATATATCAAAACTAATTATAACCCTTTTCCTATTAGCTTCAATTAAAATATT
>APFE030316534.1:4372-24649 GCA_000404065.3 Pinus taeda | reverse complement strand
TAAAATATATATTTAATATTTATTTTCAGATTAAATAAGTAAATTATTCTATAAAAATTCAAAAACTAACTTAGAAAAAGAACGTGGTAAAGATGTTAAAAAGCCACGCTGGAATGAAAGTTAGTTTCTTTCTTTTTTCTTCCCAATAATGCTATTTTGCTGCTCTAACGGGCAACACCAAACGCCACCATAGCAGGTGGTCCGTGAGGTTAAGGTTATGTTGCCACCATAGCAATTTGTTCAGTCATGTTATCCATCGTTAAAAATAGTAAAGATGATTTTAAAAATAAAAAATACACCAAAAACGCCACCATAGCAAGTGGTCTGGTGAGGTTATGTTGCCACCATAGCAATTTGTTCAGTCATGTTATCCATCCTTAAAATTAGTAAAGATGATTTTAAAAAAATAAAAATAAAGAGAGAATAATTTTTATTAAGTGTATAGGATTGGCTTATATTAAAATCAGTATGCATAAAATTTAATTTTTTATTAAATAAATTTAAAAAATGATAAAAGGATATTTTTATATGCTAATAGATCTGATCCTATACTAGCTTGTTTTATTGTTGTTAAATAAACGAAGAATATTTGATTTTAAAAAAGTATTTTTAGTAATATACACCATATAGAGATTCATGCCACCCTACATAACCATGCTCTTTACTCTATTGCTTATAAGATTGATGCACATGTATAATCAAAAGGATTTTATGTTATCAAAATCATTGATTTTCATGTTTGTGCTAACCCATAATGCAAAGGATTTTATGTTATCAAAATCATTGATTTTCATGTTTGTGCTAATCGATAATGCAGAATATTTAGGAAGGTAATTTTATTGCGTTGCTTATGACTTTAGAATATTTCATTGCTGGAATATTTAATCTAATCTAGGGGAGATGTAACTATTTAATATGTAAAATTTTATTGTTGATGTATGTAGCTTTTTTGTAAAAACATTGGAATGGAAAAAATTAAAGCGGTGTATAAATGTTACCATGTGTGTTTTTGGAGTGCTCGGTATGTGTCATGTACCCCTTACTATCACATAAAAATTAAATTTTTACCTGGTTTAACCTATGGCAAGACTTGTCATTCCGTATGCTAATACAGGATACCACCTTTGTTTACAATGTTACATAATTCCGGCAATCAGGAAAACTTTCCAGTAGTATGACTGTCATTCGCATTAAAGATTCATAGTACCACCGTCACAGTGAATTAGTACCACACTAGCTACCGATTCACCTGCACTTTCCACCTGGCTTAATATTTATTTCCCGCTCTGTCATGGTGGCGTGGCAAGGGCAGGGGTACCATCGGCTATTGTGCACCTCGGGCTCCTCCAGCCATCAACGGGGAAGGTTTCAGATGGCAGATCCAAGGGCTGAACGTTGATCTGGGGTTTTTGCAATCGTTTACTATGGTGGTATGGTTCATTCTGTCCATTGTGTCTTGGCGCTCGTCCCCGCTCCGCTCCACCTTCTGTCGCGCCGACCCTGTGTGTAATGTCGTGTTTGCTACCCAAGGTTCGAGTATAGGGACTGGTCTGCCTAGTTTTTCAAGTAATTTCTGCGCTCCTGTAAGTGTTCATCGTTTTTCCTTTTTCTTCCAGCTCTTTTCATTTATTTGCAACACTTAGCTCATGACTGTAACAATCTCTTTTCTTTTGTTTGTCTTTTGAAGGAAAGAGGAATGAGTGCAGCCAAGGGATGTCGACTTGCATTATGGGATGGTCGAGGCTTCTCAGGCTGCCTACCTCCAGCATGTACCACCGAGTAAGCATCAATGGTTCTGGTTCGAATTTGTCATTGGAGAGTTCAATGTATAAGCACTGCCATCTCAAGGGTTTATAGACCTTTCTCTTTTTCTTTTTTTTTATGGTTCCAGTTACGGAGGTAGTTCCTAATGTGCCTGGAGTAGTATTTCTCTGCGGCCTTACTTCGTTGCTAAATGGGTTTTGAGGTCGCGGGTTGTCTTGGCCTAAGGCTTGGCTACATTGACGCATTTTCCGGCTTAAGTCGCCTTTGACTAGTTCGATTGTAATTATGTGAACAACTTCTTGGGTCCATTTGTAAACTGTTATAAATTATCTGGGGTCGAGCCCCTGTAAGTTATCATGATTTGCTGGTTAAGTTCTCGTTTTTACCAGTTTAGATGAGTCCTTGTGTTAGGACTAAGTGTTGGTTAATTAAATAATACTCGGACTTAAGCTGAGTCCATAAGGATTTCGGCATGAATTTTTGAACCAAATTTCTGGGTTTGTATAAATTTTCCAAATGATAAATCTAATTGTTGTTTTACGCTTTCAGCGCTGAGACACTACTCTTGTATTGTGGTTTCGCTTATATTGTTATCTTGATGTACAGAGTTCTATTACGCATGTTCTTATATTTGAAGCAGTAAGTTCAAGGTATTTAGGTGCTAATAAAATTCTGTTTAAAAGGGTCGTTTATTCATATGAGCACCTGGGTTTTGCTTTTATGTTGAAATTCTTTCGAGTGTTGCGACAAGTCATCCTTCTGTTCGTCTGTTGGTTGAAATATCTCCCTAGCCGCCAAAACCCTCTCAGGGTTTCTTCCTATACTACTATAGTAGGAGATCCTCTAGAGAGGCTCGGGACTTCCTTTCCTATGCAAATCCGTCAGGGTTGCGTGTTCTAAGAGTTTAATCTAACTCAATTGCTGCCTGGCCTAACTTGATTGATATGTAGGTTGGAAATCTGCGATGATTCTGGGGTTCGAGTACCAACCCAAACTCACATTCATTTCAAGTTTTATTGATTCTTTTTTTAAGAGCATTGCAGCTTTCTTTTCGGTTTAAACAAGAATTTTATAAAAGGTTAAGATGCTACTTGCGCCTGTTTCGTTTTCAAAGCATTAGCTGCCTATACTCTGTCATTTCGTAGTTCTCAAATGTGCTCTTTTCTTTTCTGTTTGTCAAAGCTGTAGTATTAAGAATTCAATTTTCATTCTATTGCTGTATTCACAATCTTTGAAGTATTTATTTGACTATTACCACAGACTTTAACTTCTATTCCTAAATTTCTTATTCAAGATTGCTTCTACACAGCAAATATTCCCTAGTTATTTTTCCTTGCATTAACATAAAAGAAAGAGAACTAACTTTCATCATACAGTCCTCTGCTAACTACAGGAAATAAACCATAACTCTACTTTTCATTTCCGAACAGATCACATAAAGATTATCTAACAGAGTATCTGGGTGATTTTCTTTACTTACCTAGTCTCTTCCAAGCGGCAAGGACTCCTCAGGGGTTCACCTGGATTCTCTGTTGTTTTCTCGACCACCCGACCATGAGATTCGTCTTTCAGGACCAAAATCTCCCCCCTAGCTCTCTTGTAGGACCCCTATCCTTAGTAAGAACACTTGCACTTAGTGCTTGGTTATCTGGTCATCACCAGACTTAGCCCTCTATTCTCTTCTGCCTATCCCTACAGCGCAATTTTTGCCTCCCCTCACTTCCTTTTCTCTGGAAGCCTTTCTAGTTAGGGGAGGTAGTTAGGGTTGCAGTCTCAACAACCGTTTTTTCCCAACTTCCTCGTCAAGAAGTTGCCAGTACTTCCAAGAAAACATTTCTTATTTTAAAAAATAATAATAATAATAATAAGACTATTAAATTTTAAAGAGCTAACAATGTCATATTCAGTTTTGTCTTTTACCACAGTAAATCAAATATTCACATTTTCCCCGCGGCATCAGAGTATATTTAAACAATAAGACATTACAGAGTTAAAGTTGATTGTTCCATTTTCCAGTAAATAATTTTGTTGCATATTCTATTTACACATTGTGTTTTAATATGTTTTTTTTTTACATAATATGAAAAGGTAATTTTTTTTAATAATTTGAAAATAAAATATATTTTCACTAATTAAATATGTATAATAAAATTAATCAATCCCATTAATAAATATGTTTTCAGTATTTTAAATTACATAAAAGACCAAAAAAATTACACAGAGAAAAACCTATTCTTACCCAAGTAAAAAACAAACGCCTAGCCTAACGAGCCGGAGGAGTTCCCGGAAAGTTATAGAAATTTGGGTCATATTTAGAGAAAATCCTGCAAGGATTTTTGTAAATCCAAGTAATAGTTGTTAAACTTTAAATTTTAGGTGTATATATGTTTTTGATGGTGCTGAATCCATTACCACCATAAAAAACATGATTCAAACACGTCTTCTACAATATTTTTTGAATTTTTTTTGCGCGGCATAATCCGAGCAATTCCTTCACCCCATTAGACAACTCCATAAAAAACAAAAACTTAAACAAATAAAAAACAAAATTTGAAAATAAGAAAACCAATAACTTGACCAAGGAAAAGGAAAACCGAGTTGTCTATAATGCGAATTTTCGGAGATTCCGGTGACGGAATCCGGCGGAAGAAATGAGGTTAAATCTTGATTTTTAGTAGTTAAAATGGTTTTTTAACTGCATATTTGGATTCAGCGCCCTGAAAAATCCCTATTGTGCAGAAATTAGCTATCAAACTTGGGATTCCAATGAATTGGTGTCGGATTTTGACTGGAAAAATCCGCCGAAAAAACTTTCAAAAAGTCGCGTTATAGACTACTGCAACAAAAACCACTCCAAAATACACAGATCCCTATTTGTCAGAACCCATAACATACTGAACAACACAAAGATGCACAGCTCCCTCCAAGGCGATCCACGTGCCAGGGTGGATATATAGAAAATTTGCTCATTTCCAGGTGGGTGTTTATATAGAAATCTGGGTGCATATCGAGAAAAAATGCCTATTGAGCGTGGGGTCGAAAATAGGGTTATATCTCCCACCTATCCCGTCATCAAAATTTTATAAAGACGCCTTGCTCATACCCAGAGTTAATTATAAGAATTTTTATTTACACAAAACAGAATTAATCCTACAATAATAAAGCCAGAAATGTAAAACTCATTTTAAAAAAGTACTATTCACATGAAATCGTTCAAGGTATAATTTATTATTCATATGAAATTGTATGTTGAAATCGTTCAAGGTATCATTTATTATTTATATGAAATTGTATTTTGAAATGTTTATGGATTTTAGATCAATTGTTATTGTTATTGAGTATATTTTTAAAAAATTCTGAAACGTTAAGTTATTAGTTCAATTTCCTAATTTATTTAGGTGTTGTTTTAACATGATTATGATGTAAATTCACTATGGCAAACTTTAAAAAAATGAATATTAAATTAAAGTCTTAAAACTGGGCTCCATAATATATGTTTAATTATAATCCACCGGATCCAAAAACTTACTTTTACTTTTGATTCAGGAGCACGTTTCATCTTGCGAATAATACATGTACATGTTTTTTCACTAACCCCAAACCTTAATCTTCTAATAAAACAAATTTGATATTGAAAGAGTTCCCACATTGAATGATATCATTGACCAAAGCTTTTCTTTTCCGAAATTAAAGCATAAGATAAATTATTGATATGTAAATTAAAAATAAAATAATAATTTAATATTTAATGGTTTTTAGTTGCAGGTTTCCAAATGACGAAGTCTATTTAAAAGTGTGAGAAACTCATCATAAAAGTGTAATCTATTTTTATATATAAATCGAACCAAGTACAACTAACCCATTTGATAAAAAATATGAAGTTCTAATATTTTCAACTAGTTTAGATATTTTGTAAGGCAATTTTGTTTTCTCAAAGATTCATTTATTTTCATTTGAATTGATGTTAATAAATTTCATTTAATGTATATAGGTTGTTAGTGACTATGAAGCTACCAAGTTGTTTGATGGGAAAGTTGCAGCCAAAGGAGAGGAAAGGTCTAATAAAGATTATAAATTGCACTTGTAAGTTAATTTGAATTATTTATTTCTAAAATCACGTTTATTCATAAAATTTTAATGGTAATGTAGAAATCATAGTAATTTAGACTTAATTTGAATTTCTTTATTTCTAAAGTGACATTCATTCATAAAAATTTAATGATTGTTTAAGACTATTGTTATTGATCATAGACTTAGATTGGTCATCGAGGTAATGGATTTAGATGTTTGGTTAACATAGGGTTATATATCTACCTATCTAGTCATAAAAAAATTATGAAGAAGTCTATAATCCAGAATTTTTATTTGTACAAAAGATAATTAATCATACAATGATAAAGTCAAAAATGTAAAATCTATTTAAAAAAAATGTTATTCATATAAGTACAAAAGTATAACCAACAATGATAAAGTCAAAATAAAAAAAAAGAAATAAATTCATATAAAACCGTCAATCTATAACCCAAGATTTTGGTGTTCTACATAAAAAAAAAGGTATAAATTCTATGTTCAAGTGTCAATCTATTGAATTTGGGGAAATACATTTTAATCAAAGATTATATTTTGAAATAAAGTATATATATAGTGTAAGTTTTATCTAATTTTAAAAAATTTCACTTCTAAAAATTGATATATTACTTAGTATAAATTGTATTCCAATATAAATAATACTAAAAATTAAATTGTATTCAAATATATAAATAATACTAAAAATTAAATTTCCCGGATGCGGGTGACACGTCGGGAGGTACCGAGGAGCCACATGTTGGGCATGTGCTGCCTCAGATGTAAGGACGGCATTCAATGCCAGTTAGCCGCCAGGGAATATATGATGGGAATGAATGCAGGTTTACATTCAATGCAGAGCTCAAACGACCGACTCAACTGCGACGAGCAATTATGGAGGACAAGGATCGAGGTAACGATGAAATGTTTAAAGCAGGTGATGGGAAGGCTCGGTTCATGCTGGCTCATACTCAGCACCTGGCCTTTGTTGCTCAGACTCTCACCCGGACTTCAGCGCTCCGAGAGACTCTTCCTGTCATTCTTCAGTTTGTTGTGTGTTGGTCTGAAGGACGAAGGGGTTGTGCATTGGAGTCTTTTATGTGCCACCCGCTTGCCTCTGCTTCAATTCCGCCTCCCTTCCTCGCTCTGCTCCTCACCCTCGGCTCTTCTGCAACAATGGTTAGGCCTCGACAGCGCCTGCTTAGCCGTCGAGGTTCGGTTCGTGGAGGGTCCTCTCGACCTCCAGCTAATGACCCTCACTCCCATTGCTGTCAATGCCGCTGCCATCGCTTTTCCAGAGCCTCTCAGATCCATGCCAGCCAATTTGTGGACTCTAGCAGCCTGGACCCTTCAGCTCCCTCGCCAGCCTTTGGTTCGGCCATTTTCTCCTTTAACAGCTCGATGGACAGACCCCGCATCAATGCCCATGTATCGGTTCTTTTCCTGGAGGAAGCTCCATCTGCAAGTGAAGAGCTCCGCGGTAAAGGGTTGCTCAAGGGCGAGGGCTCAGAATTCGACTCAGCAATTCCAGGTGCGGTTGCGGATCAGGCCCCCAACCTTCACCAGCCTCAGGAAGCGTCAACTTCCAAGGGGGACGACGTCATCCTGGATCCCCTCCCAGCTGCAGAGGAATTCGAAAGGTTCGGATGGTGCCCGGTGGTCGAAGAAAAGCCGGAGGAGTAGCTAGCCCTCCGCTCAGCTTCACCCACTCCAGCAACTCTCAGGTTTTGCTTCGGCGTATGGATTATATCATGTTGTCTCGATGTTCTTTTGGTCATGTTTTTTTTTATGCCCCTGTGTGGGATATAGTTGTTGGTAGTTCGATGCCCCTGCGAGGGTTATCTAGTTTGCACTGGCTGCTCCTTTTTGTGAGACACAGAACCCCTGAGTGGGTCGTTTTTGTTCAGGGGAGGGAAGTCTTGTTCAAGTTTGGTGCCCCTGCGCGCGCTGCTCTTTTGAGGACCCCTCTCAGTCCAGATTGCCAAGGCCTGGCCTCAGGCGAAGAACCTCCATGTCTGTAATGTTTTTCTGTTACTGTAAATAATAGATTAGTCTTTTAGCGCAAAAAAAAAATAAAAAAATAAAAATAATAATAATAATAATAATAATAATAATAATAAAATAATATAATAATAATATAATTGTATTCAATATATAAAATTAATACTAAAAAATTTAAAAAAATCATAATGTACTCCAATATAACTATAATTTTCAACTATGAATTTTACAATTAATATATTAAAATATATAAACATAATTACTATAATAATAATAATAAATAATAAGAATAAAGAAATAAATATTTTATAATTTTACTAATTAATATATAAATATATAAACATAATTTTTATTATATTATTATTATTATTATTATTATAATAATAAAAAATAATAATAAATATTTTTATATATTAATGCAAATTCCTCATATTTAATTAAATTTTTTATATAAATAATAAATACTATAATAAATACCAAACTTTGCATATTAGCAATTAATCACCTTTCTACTTCCTACTTGACCTTTCACATATCAGGTAAATAAATGATAATCAGAAGTATAAAATGAATGCGAAATTTGGGTAAACAAATTTAAATATGGTTAAGTTTATGGGGAGAACATGGTGAATCGTCAGTGCTATACCACTTACTGCCCGTGGAATATTTTTTCTTATTTGTTATATATAAAATAAGTTGTATAAAATATGTCACAATAAAATATTATATATTTTTTTCTATTTAATTTATTTTTATGTTAAAATAAGTGGAATATTTTTTTATTAAGATATATGTAAAGAATTGTCGTATAAAATATTGTATTTTTTTGTTTAGTTATTTTTATGTTAAAAATATTGTGATTGTATTTAATATTTAAAATGGTAGTGAATAAAATTAATATAAAATATTATGATTTTTTTTTTTATTAATTGTTTTTATGTTAAAATATTAAAATGTATTTAATATATTTATAATGATAGTAAATAAAGTTAAATTCATTTTAATATTTTAATTATCAAGTATTTAAGAAGGACAAATATTTATGGACATATTGTTCTTTTAAACCCTATGGAATCCACAATATGACTATATGGGAAGAAAATATTCAAGTTACATATAGCTAAAAAGATTTCTAATAATTACAACGTTTGTGATATTATATACTCTCTGCCATATTTGCTATATAATACAGAGTTTCACTATGAGATTCTATAAGACTAAGATGCAATTCATATCATTTGCTTGTTCTGTGAATCACAACCTTAAAGTAGTCATTCCATATATGTTTTCTATACAAAATCTAAACCAAAAATTGTACAAAACTTTAAACAGAAAGGAACAGAGAAATTAGGTGAGCTTATCTGTGTTGAAGTTCTGCGTTTTTGGGAGTTCTTTAGTGATCTATCCCGGCCACTTTAGTTTTTCTACTTCTGTCTCCTCTGATCCTATTCTCCATTCTCATCCTGATATACATACCTTCTTCTACGACTAGTAATCCTTTCTTGGATAGTTCATCCGCAATCTTGTTATGTGCCCTGCTAATGTGCTGGATGGATGGATTCTGAAAGGAATTCCATATGTTTTTTATATGTCTCAGCGAACCTTGTAGGGAAACTTGCTAGATGTTGTTCTTCCCATTAAACTGATCCACCATACATTTGGAATCCCCAAAAATTTGTACTTGAGAGATATCAAGAAACTTAATAAACCATAATAGGCCCCATAGAGCAACAACTTTTGCGTTCATATTAGTTCCTACTCCCATATACCAGTGTATCAGGAACTCTTCTTCTTGTGGCAACTTTAAGCAAAAACCGCACCCACATCTTCCTCCTTGTGCTGCCCCATCAAAAAACTCCACCGTGTAGTTGGTGATCTGAAGTCTCCCCTTCTCTGTCTTATTTTTCCCTTGATATCTACATTATGATCCGATACAACCCATTGTTCTATGAACTCATAGATTACTTTTTCCCCCATCTACTGGATCCAAAAATCAATTGGTTACTACCTTTCCAAATTTCCCAAAAAACCACCAGAGTGAGCACTCCACCATTTTAAGCACTTCTCAATTGTGTTAAATTGAGTGAATGGAATCTGCATCTTGTGAGTGAAGCGTTTTTAAATATTAACAGATCTATGGTAGTGTAAGAATAAATGTTCATTATCCTGTGAAGTGTTCCTAATATTAACAGATCTATGATAGTGTAAGAATAAATGTTCATTGTCTTCAGAGTTCTGCTTGGATAGTATATCCTAGGACCATAGTGGATCTTCTTTTGTAAGTATGCCAATGTAAAATTCTTGTTCTGCCACATTAGCCAAAAAAAGATTACAATATTTATTGGAATATTAATTTGCCAAACGCTATGAAACCAACAAAATTCTACATTTTGAATTTCAACAATTATGTAAGTGAAATGTAGTTAGCTAGAAAAATTGGAATGGTTTGACTCAGACCATTATCATACAAACAGAGAGATTCCAACTAGACCAGACGACTAACTTTTGGTGGGATTTGACCACTCAGAGCATTGTCAAACAACCAGAGATATTTCCACTAGACCAGCCAACCGAAAACATATTTCCACTAGACCAGCCAACCGAGTTTTCGTGGGACCCCTCAAATGGTTGTATGCAATATCCAATGCTTGAAGAAGTGTAGAATTACACAATTCCTCCCAGCGTTTTGAGGGCAACCCTTATCCCGATTGCCGATTGCAGATTCCCTTTACTTGGGTACGTGGCTTTGCGGGCCCACTTCTCTGATCGTCTCTGTTACCGTTTACATAGACGGAGTTTACAATGACGTCTTTGTCAAGGCAATTGTTTATTACCGGAAAACGTTCATCGGTGAAGGTCTGTGCGCATGTTAAATAGCTGTCCATTGTCCTCGAGACGTGCAGTGCGGAGCTCGAGGCATTGCGTTCGCCGGTTACAGTGCCTCGGTGGGAACTGTGCCGGTTTACTAAGCTACGAACATTTTTGATAGCGTATGGAAGGTGTACGTTAGTGGATATTAATATGTATATGCATAGCTTACCCAAATAATACCATTCGTTCTCTCCTCTCCTCCGCTTCAAAACCAATTTTAGAAAGGGCTTTTAAGAAGCTTTTTTCGGTTATCTTTTTCTTTTACCATTCAATTATTTAATTTTTATGGAGTTGGGAATGATTTATTCCTAAGCATCTTATTTGGATCTTATTTGTCCAACCATAGTAAAGTTCAAATTATAATATTGGTCGATCTCATTTTCTTGGTATCTAAAATCTTCATATTTATGGAGTTTCCAATGTCACCATTGACCATATTCAGTCTAAATACAACATTAAAAATATCCACTTCTTCACTGGTTGAACAGACTTGAGGATTTGTGGCATAACAGAAAAGACTTCTCAATCTCTCACATTGCCTGGAAAAAAAATAGGAAAGAATAGGAAAGTTGATGCTCTGTCAAAACTGGGGCTTCCAGCGCCTCAAGGAATATGGAGGATGCAGGTTATAATGGACAACATCTCCTACCTCAAGGAATATGGAGGATGCAGGTTATAATGGACAACATCTCCTACCAGATCCAAGATTTTCTGTTGCCCGGTACATAATTCTCTATTTTGTGTCGTCTAGTCTGGTATGAATTATGCTACCCATCCTTTCGTCCTATTATATGTTTGTTTTTTCCTTCAAACATTATATTGGCTCATGGTGCTGTTATTTAGGATTTTGATAAGTAGATATGCCTATCATACAATATTTCCCTCACAGTATACATTTTTCCAATCTCCTGGAGAACTTGTGACATCTCTTCCCCATTTTGATTAGTTGGTCCCATATCTCACTGTATTTTTTTGGTTTTGGATCAGATAATATAATTATATGGCTTTTTTCGTGATAAAAAAAATTCACTTATTTCACTTATTTGTTTAATTTTTTTAATAATTGTTTTAATTTTATTCTCTTGGAATGTAACATTCTGATTTTTTTTTTAATAACTATTATTTCATTTATCTTATTTTCGAATATATTGAACTAATTGCTTGTTTTATTTATATTTATTTATATATATACATATTTCTTTAATTAGTTTTTACTTTTCATTTTATTATGTTGAATTATAATTTCTTAATTTAATTTATTTCTATTTTTAAAATGTTAGTTAATTTAATTTTAAATAAGTTTGAAAATGAAAGCTATTATTAAATATTTGAAATGTAAATTATATTAAAAAATATATTTTCCAAGAGTCACTCATCTCACATTTTTTTTACATATGGAGAATGGGATATGGCTTTTTTAAGATCAGAGAAATTTTGATTGGAAAAATACTTAGAGTGTTAAGAAAATTTTAGGATTTCAAATTTATTTTAAGTGATTTTTATTTAATTTATTTTTTTTTAAAGGAAATTATTATAGTTTGAATTTCTTGTTAAAATTCACATTTTTTCTATGTGCAATTGTGAACTAATAAAATGATATGATTGGTTCAAAGTTTAACAAAATTGTAATCAACTTAAATAAGGGTTAGTAGAATCATTGAGTATTCTAGCCAATAATATTTTTAGGAAAAAATGGACTCTAACAAAAACACCAAGGTTTTCAAATTAGTATTTCAAGATATTGAAAGCCCACCTTAACATACACTAAGCCTATTGTTGAGAACAAAATTGTACCATGGAATCTTTAGGATATAGAGTTGGGAAAAAGAGAGATACTTATATAAATATAATTCTCAATGCAAGAAGAAACACATAAATGTTGGAAATTATGTTACAAGACATGGAAGAAAAAATATCAACTTTTAATGATATTACAAAATTAGGGGAGCGACATTTGGAGATTAAATATTTGGTAAATTATCTACAATTATTAGGAATATGAAATGAAACTCATTGAAATAAATAAGTATGGATTGAGACTTATGAGGAATATAAAATTTTCTACATCATTTTGTGTGGCATTTCCCAATGATATGGGAAATCTCACTCATGATTTGAGTTTGTAGATATTAAATATTAAACTGAATTGTTATTAGCAAATGAGAACCTTAAATAGCTTTACAAGAGCAAAGCTACCTCCAAAAATAAGGGAGAGAAAGAATATATTGATCTAACAAATTAAGGTTTGTAAACAAAACAAGGAATTGGTTGAGAAAATATCTCAACCATTCCCAATAAAAAAAGAGATTCAACAAATGAATCCACAATGATAATATCCTAATTATAATAATTGGAGATGACAATACATATGTAAATAATAGGGATTAGAATCCCTATCATTTCTCCTAACCATAGGAGCATTGGTCTCAAATACTATTACGAGAGATAGAAAATTTGTTGTTATAGATAATGCTTCTAATGATGATAAGGAATAAAGTGATATATGGTCTATGAAATTGGTGATTCAAAGACATAGAACCTAAATCCATATATGATTAGATGAATTCTCAAAATAAAATGAAACAAACTGCTAAAATACCACACAAAGTGATGTGATCCAAATAGAAAATTCTCCAACAAAAATCTAGCATGGAGGAATTGAGTCCCTAAGTACTTATAGAAAGAGGACATGGAAACACCGAAGGTATTATAACATGCTTGCGACAATGCATAATGAAAAGGGAAAAATCACACTCAAGGTTGTGCTAGAAATAATCCGAAAATGTTGGTTGATCACGCTAAATGTGGGCATCTTCCAATATGAATGGATTACGGATTCTTAAAATTAAGCGATAATGTTCCTTCCTTCAATTGTAAGATTCTAATATGAAACAATATACTAGTCACTGGCCAACTAACCTCTAGGCCAAACATTAGTACCACATAGAATGTCTAGGAATCTATTTAGGACTTAACATCAATTTGGCTATAAACACTAAATAATTGGTCATCCTATGGACATATTTCCATCTACTGAGACACCTACATACCAAACCATAGTGTTCACTAGTTCACTAGGAGGATAGTTTAGATATGGGATGTATCCAAGTCAATATTACATTCTTTATTTGCTTACTAATAAAGACCTATATCACAATAGTATTTCATCAAGGAACAATTAGAGGAGGCAAACCATATAGCTATATTTTACTACCTACTAGACAAAACTTTGGAAGTTTGACTTAGAAATTATTATTACATAGTATTGCCACAAAGGGCTACAAAATATCAACAAAAGTGTTATGGGAAGTGACAAATAACAAAATTGTTTGCCATCGATTTTCATGAGAATCTTTGAAATTGGTCATCTACTGTATCTTAAATATGACACAAATTTAAGCTGAATTGCATCAATTTAGCACAAATTTTAAGAAATTCAAGACACATACTATCATTGAGGCACCAATGTTGAATTCTAGCTAATTGTTGGTAATTTGGCATAGATATTGAGAAATTGAATGATTAAATTGCCAAGTTGCAAAGTTAGCAATTCATACATAAATTGTAAGGTTATCAAAGGCTATACAAAGGTTGAATTGAACTATATGGCCACAAGTTGGGATTGAATTTGATTATACAATCATGACCACTTATTTGGATGAACTGGATGTTGTTGATTGCAAGTTGGATAAATTAGATGTTGTATAGCTTTAATTTGGCCAAGGAAGTTAAATTAATACACTATAAAATCATGAATCAACTGGAAAAAAACAAATCATACATTGTATTGTGATGAATCAAAATTCCAAATATTACCTTTTATGACCCGATAGACCTAGAATCCCCACACTTATTGATGACATTGCGTATGAAGATCAGCAGGTTTTCTCCTAAGAGCATTATCACTAGATGGTCTTTATCGTGCTAATTCTAATGGTATATGACATGCATCATAGTTCATCTTGGATAGAGTTATGATAGATCATAGGTTAAGGCCCGCATCTTGTGGTCATATTCCCCAACAAAAAGATCATGTGGCAACCCGTCATTAGATATTTATTTAACTCATGGGCATAGAAGGATTTTCATAAGTTATTATTGAATTATTATTATTGAAGGATCTTCATGAATTATTATTATATTAATTTCCATTTAATATTATGGAGGGATTTTACTGAATTATTATTGAATCCTTTTCCCTCTAACTCCTTATCACCCTAAAATTTCTCCTTAGATTTGGATGTAGTACTATTTTTAATAATTTGGGTGGTTAGTAGAAATGTGGTTGACCTCCCAGCATAGTTCAATTTGTAATATGATATCAAAGCTCACACACACAAACACACGCGCGTGCACACACACACACATATGTACTTGAAAAATTAATTTATTAATAAATATTATCTATTTACAATATATTTCATTAATTAGGTATTATTTTTATTTATTTTTCTCTCTAACTTCTTGTCACCTTACAATTTCTCCTTAAATTTTGATGTAATATTATTTTTAATAGTGTGGGTGGTTATCCTCCCAACTTAGTTTGATTTATAATATGACATCAAAACTCATAATGAGTTTTTTTTTGTAATGACTAAGTAGTCTATAATGCCTACGTATCTTATGTAGATTATACTTATGATATAGATGTGTGCAAATTTTTTATCAATACTTTATAAAATTTAATTATTAATAATATTATCTATTTACAATATATTTCATTAAGTAGGTATTATGATTAGCTTCATTCGTAAAGTTAGATATTTTAATATAATATTGCAATGGTGATGTACTAATTCTTATCCAGTCTAAAATATCTTCTAAACATTATAATATTTTTTCCATTTACTAATTTTTGTAAACTATTATAATGGGTGAAACCAAACTAAGTTAAAATTCTAATGAAAATGTTTCTAAAATAAAAATACAATCTATGTATACATACACTCATCAATTCCAACACTCATTTTCAATTATAATTTTCCTATTTAATATTGGATTTATACATAATATACTATATGAATTCATTAATAAATAATTTATTACTAGTTATCATTCATAATATATATATACTATATAGAGAGAGAGAGAGAGAGAGAGAGAGAGAGAGAGAGAGAGAGAGATCAATGTTGTTGCAACCACAGTTGTGTCAAAGAAATTGTGAAGCTTTTAGGACTCCTAGTTCAAAATTTTCTTTAAAACCCAATACATCAAACTAGTAAGTTATCTTATTCCACGGAAAAAGATGATATTATGGTATTCCCACCATGTCACTATTGTGATATTTCCACAACCGAAGATAATCAAGCCTTTATAGAATCTTGGGAAATGATAATTAAATTGAATTTACAGGCACTTAAAGAAAATGTGTTCTTAAATATCTTTATTTTTAACAAATCCTGTGATGATATATAAAATTGCTAAATTTGGAATTTACATAATAACAATTTACTTATAATTTAATATAAATAAATAAAAATAATTGATATTGTCAAATATCATGATAAAAATTTACACTTATGATGAAATTGAAACATTTATTTCCTTACCTTTATTGGAATGAAAACCAAAAAATAATGCCCCACAAAAAAAAAATACAACATCTGAAGGAATTAATTCAACGAACAAAACAATCAAATTAACTTTAATATAATAGAATTCTTAGAAGTTTGCATTTAGAAGGCCCACCTGATTCACACAAGTTATCTTGGTATAAGATAATTCGCTCATGTTTTCTCCCAAAGGGGTTTCACAGAGCATATCTTGTGTCTTATGTATGTGCATGTGTGATTTTATTTTGTCGTTCTCTATTTTTTGCATAATTTCCATTAATATGCATGCACTAATTCTAGTAAAATCTACAGATCTAGAAATTTAATAAAATTGTAATAATGTAGAATTTCAAATTTTTAATATAATATTATCATATCTATTGTGACAAATTGTCCAATGAAATATCCACGACATTTTATGGATCACAATGAATTTAAAATACTTTTTCGAATCCCCTAAGTTATTTATAGTCACATTTGTTTGGTTGCCACCTTGGTCCTTTCACTATACGAATATGTTCACCTTCGAATTAATTCTAATCCCTATCCCTTTCCCTGAAATCCCTCTTCCTTTGATGCATTGTTCCTTAGTTCCTTCCGAATTATATAAAATACAATAAGGTTCGACCTTATGTTATCATTCACATCACCCTTGATGTGGCAAATATTGCAAACCACTGTCATGTAGTAGCAATGATCTTCCTCTCACATGCTTGAGATGACAATATCCCTTTGCCCCAGACTTTGAATTGCCCTCCTCTCAGCATAATGATGGATCTCTTTAATAGAAGTAATATGGTGTGAATCATGCAACTTGGCAAGAAAATTAATGTTAAATCTCGTTTGAGCCCTGATCTGGATGCACTCATGCCTATGTGCACTTCTTCGTCTACCCAATTTTCTCAGAAATTGTCCGTAAATTTCGTTTTGGTGCAGTGTTGGGTTTCAAGTTTGGTGGTAAGGAGGATAGTTTTATAGCAGCTCTGCAAAGAGCTTCGCTTCAAATTATTGTTGCCCCATCTCTGTGGGTAGTGTTTGTGGGTTCATCGCTCCAAATCATGGGAATTCTAGAAGTTGGGGCTCTATGGCTCGGAAGCCGCCTCGATATCACCGAGGATTCCTTTCCTAATCGACAACAATTTGGCTTGATGTCTAATTCAAAAGGTACATCACTGTTTCTTGTTAGCATTTTGATTTTCGGAAATCTTCTCAATTTGGATGGTAATTCCAAAAGCCTAGGTTGGCATTGTTGAAATATGGCAACAAGAATATTCCAATTTAATTTGTCATTGAATTAAATTGTGAATTAAAACTGAATTTAGTCTTTACAGCTACTTGGAAATAATTAATTAATTATTTCAAAATTAATTGGTTGGAGAAATTCAAGTTAGAAGTCTTTTTGGAGTCATGCAAGAGTTATCCCTTAAATTAAGGAGATAAGATTGAGTTATATTTGAGTTGTAATTAGTTAACTCAGTTTACTGAGTTAAGTCTAGTTAAATTAGTTCCAAACAGTTTGAGGAACTAATTGTGAGTTATCAGCGAGTTGATGCATGCATGCATCCAACTAGTGTACTCTAGTTAACTGAAGATTCCCTCATTAGAAACTCATGCATGTCTGTTATGAGAAAGACCCAGTTGAGATTTATTTCAAGGACAATGTACTATCATTTTCATGTGTTTTATTATAAAGAAAACTCATGCATGCAGAAGGGATCATTCCTTGAGGATTGTGCAGTTCTGACAGTGTGTGAGAGCAGTGTTCCACATGGTTGAAGGAAGATCATCCCAGAGGAACAACACAAGGAAATAGGATCTTGGAGGGTAGAGATGAAGGCTGAAGAGCAACCAAGATTTCCTGTGAGCATCTGTGAGGATTGTACTGAGAGCTAAGGTTTTGTATAATTCCTATGTATTTCCACCTTGTATGATAATACAGATAGTGGGGTTTTTAGCTGAGGCTTTCCCCAAAGTATTTTCATGTGTATTGTGCATTGATTCTTCTTCTTCTGGTTATATGTGTTTAGCTCGATCTTTAAGTTTCCACAAACTTGATAGTAGAAGTAGGCTACAGTATTTTGCGTTGATTTATATTGCATTACCGGGTTAACCTACAACAGGTTTTCTACATGGTCTTAGAGTGATAGATTTGTAGGAAATTTCTTCATGGTATCCGAGTTGTGAACAGTATACAAAGAAGAGAATTCGAAGTTTTAAGTTCGAGGTTGCAGGTGTAAATCGAATTCATATCATACTTCAAGGTTGGCCAATGGCGTTCTATGGCTTGAGACTCGAGTATGCCTTAGAAGGTAGCTAGAATTACCTAACATGGAAAGATAGAATGGAGGCTGTATTAGAAGACAATGGCTTGAAGGAATTCATTGATCAAGAAATCCCAAAGACAGCTTCAACTAATGCACCAGATTTGGTTGAGTGGAAGAAGCGCGTTGCGAAGGCAAGACAGATCATCCTTGAGGGAGTTTGAGGCCATATTGTCTCAAGTCTCCATGGGAAGGATACTCCATTTTCAATGTGGAAGGCATTGAAGGACTTCTACCAGAACAGTAGCGACGAGAGGAAATTGGCGCTCAAGAATAAGCTTTGAAGAATCAAGATAGAGAAGGGCGATACTATTTCCACATATCTGAACAAGCTCACCACCTGTAGAGATGAGCTTGGCAGTATGGGAATAAAAACTACCGATGATGATATGGTGAGCCTCACTCTCCTTGGCCTTCCAAAGAGCTAAAATAGCTACCAGGACTCTGTGAATGGAAGGGAGAAACTACTGGATTGGGAACGACTATGGTTGGACCATATGCAAGAGGAGACCAGGAGGAGCACACGAGATGGTTATTCATCCAAGGATGATGATGAAAAAAATCTGGCCTTAGCATGTAAGGCAAGGAAATGGAAGGGTAAGGCTTCCCATTTCAAATCAAATTCTTCTCAGGGAGGGAAGAAGGGTGACATGTCTAAAGTTATATGCTTTAATTGTCACAAGATGGGACATTATGCAACTAATTGACCATCGAAGAAGTCCAAGAAGGGATCCTCAAAAGGATCGGAAGGTGAGGCATTAGCCTCTCAGTTCGAAATGGACATTACCCTCATCGCATGCATGGTGTCATCGATGATGGGTTGTTTCTGGTATCTTGACAGTGGAGCCTCATTCCACATGACTGGTGATAAAAATTTATTCAATGCCTTGGAGGAGAAATACCTCAAGATGCGTATAGAGATGGGGGACAATGGAAAGTATAATGTTTCAGGGGTGGGCATGGTTGCTTTTCAGAGGGAGCATGGAGGTCCTCTCATCTTGACAGATGTGATGTACGTGTCTGGACTGACGAAGAACTTTGTTATGAAACCAGCTCACAAAAAAAAAGAAAATATAGATCAACGCCTTAGAATTCAGCCTCTTCGAGGGGGAAACCTACTTTACATTACACAAATGAATAATTCTTCGATGATTCAAATGACAAAACCTCCTTTCTATATATAGGATTCTAAGGGGTCACAATATAACCAAGCCGACCTAACAATAATAATATAAAGGCACAATAATAACAATAGAAGGATTCTATGGGGCACAGTAATAACAATATGGGGACAATAGGGGCACAACAATATTAATAAGGGATACAACTACAATAGTAATGGGGGCATCACTAGTATTATAGGGACCTAACATGCCCCTCTCCTTCAAAAAAAGTGTTGTCGTCAACGCTTGAGTAGTTCTCGATGCTTTTGTATAAAATTCTCATGTTTGCATGTGGAATCTTCAACGGATAAGTTCTTCCACTTGATGAGATACTCCGAAATGGATCGATTTCGTAGCTGTCGAGTTCTTGTTTCTATGACTACTTCCGGTTCCAATATAATTTTTCCTTCCTTGTCAAGTTATGAAAATATTGTTTGAATTGGGAGCTTATCGCCTATAACCTTCTTTAAACATGAAACATGGAAAACTGGGTGCACTCGAGAAGTTGCAGGAAGCTCCAATTTGTATGCCATAGTACCA
>APFE030316527.1:0-14249 GCA_000404065.3 Pinus taeda | reverse complement strand
ATTACAAACTCTGCCTGAAGAAATAAAATGTATTCACTTTCTGAATAATAGATCTGATGAACAACCTGCTATGATACCATGTAGAATTTTGAATAATATAACACTTATTCACAGAGATTATCTTGATTATACACTATTTGCGGAATGCATGCATAATACATAACCTCCTCTACCATTGATCATCAATTTGCGGAATTAAAAAAACAATCGCATGCGCACATTGAAACATCAATCACACATATCAACACAATATGTAATGGGGAAAGCATACAGCTGAAAACCCTGAACTATATGTATATTATGATGATAGAGAACATGTAACAATACATAGTACAATACTCCTCACAAGTACTCAATACTATCTCCACCTGCTACACACAAACTAGCTCAGATTTGAACAAATCACAGGTTCAAATCTCCTTCACTGTTTGCCTGCCTCTACTGCGCAATCCAAGTTGAGAATAGATCTGATCCAAGTTTGAATTCCCTTGGGTTGTACTGCGCAATCCTCATTGGCAATCTCAATCAATGATTGTGCAAATCTCATGCACAACTATAGTCACAACTTATAGCAGTCTCACCCTTTCACCCACCTCTAACACTTGTCTCCACCGAACTGTCCATGCACTGAGTTAACTGATGTATTATTTAGTTTATTTATGAGTTAATAATTGGTGAATTGATTAATAATTAATTCACACCACTCATCACTAGTGTATTTGTCAGTTAGACTAAATACAACTAGTTCAACTAAGTCAAAATGAACACAACTCCATCAACTCCTCAATCAACTCCACCAAACTCAATCACTTGAGTTCTAACTCAAGTCCATCATGTAATAGCTCAACTAACCCATAGGAAAAGCGTATTTCCTTCTTGCAGTTGCATGTGCCACATCCCTAGCTCGAACTGAAGTGCTGCAAGAGGATAAGATAATGTTTATAGTCCAAATATTATTAAGAGCTAATAATATTCGACTGTTCTATTTTTGACTGGCAGTCTAAAAATAGACTCCGCCCATATGACTAAAAATATAGGTCCATCTATTTTTACCAACATGACCAATCATCCATAAAAAGCATCTTGCAACTCATATACCATGATGCATATGTCTAAAAATAGACATAGTCTAAAAATAGACTTTGCGACAAAAATAGCCTGCAGGCCCACTTAGTGAAGGCGACTTCTTTTCACTAATCTCCATCATCTTGTTGCATTTTCAACATGAGTTGTGGTCGACAGGCTGCCTTTGTGCAAGAAAAACACTAAAGCTTGTGTACTTGACGAAGCAAGACATGTTGCTGTGATGGTTGCAAGGGAGGCTCCAAAACGAAGGTAAGGCAAAATTTTGGAGGGTGGTTGTAGCTGCTACAACCTTCGGAAGTATTGTTTAGTTCTTAGCTCATATTGGTTTCACACTAGCTTGATTGTAAGATGTAGTATCTGCCAAGCTCTTGGTCGATTGACACACATTCCAAGCCAAGGCAACACAGTTGTTTCGACTAGGGTTGAGGGGTATATTGATGCACAAGCATTATAGTTGTCATAGTCTTAGTTTCATCTCTGGTGTTTCTGTACTGCCAACAGGCCTAGAAAGTACCCCAACGGAGTCACATAGGAAACACAAGCATGGCTCCACTGTTAGTGAGCATGGTCAGTACTCCGGTGGAGTTACTTGCATCACCTCCTTCCACAGGAAGCCTTTCTCTTCTTTCACCTTATTCATTTTTCATTTTCATTTTTTTTTACTTTTCATTTTTCATTTTTTCAACTATTCATAACACTTATTCATTTCAGAGGCGGAAGAGGATCCCGACTTATTGAGAGTAGAAGAGGTTGTTCCAGCAGAGAAGTAGTTTATTATATCTCTGACGTGCCTGTTAAGGTTTCCCCCCTCACCTTACTCTACTTGACTGACCTTGATGACAAGGGTTAACCCAAAAACAACCGACTAGAGGAGGTGACACTAGTTAGTGCACAAGCGTTGTGTTTTCATAAAGGTTAACTTCGAACAATACATATTTTCCTTCGATGTATCATGGAATAAAAGTAACAAGTTCTTCATACAGAGGCAAGATGACAGATAACCAAGTAGTGAATGCTTTACAAGCCCTCTTGTACTTCACCCAGCTTGTTTCAAGAGTCATACGTGGTTTCATGCGAAACTAACCTATGAACGAAATAAGCAAACTAACAAACAACAAAGCAAAGCAGAACATAAGAAAAAGTGAAAGCAAAGCAAGTAAGCAAACAAGCAAGCAGACAAACAAACAAACAAACAAACAAACATGCAAGCAAACAAATGAAAGCAAACATTACTCCTACTCCTACACTAATGGTGCATGGGCCTGACCACATGAAGTGATATTTCCAATGCAACCACCAATGCATTGCTTGACCCATGTTGGTGAAGGCTTGGTCTGTGAACAACCTAGTTGTGCGAACCAACAAGCAAGAAAGATATAACAATGAAGAAAACCACACTTTGTGTTTCAAAGTGCCCACAGGACACAAGTGAGTGCAAGTGCATGACCAGTCTGTGGACTTATCATAGCGTTGTGTGACACTGCATACAATTTTGGAGCATAAACATACTCTTAACTGTGACATGCAAGAAAATGAAAGAAACAAAGATAACTTGCGTCGTGAACAAGTGCTTGCAATGTAAGATTCCTCCAATGCATGAGTGATGGGATCGTGCAGTTCGAGTGGAGGAAGTATGATCTGTGTGTCAGATTGATCTTCAATGCATACATATGAGTGATGAGGAGCCTGATGTGATTAAACAATTTCATGTTCGGAAGTGAGACTAACCCCAAGAGAGCGAGGACCTGGCATAACCATCAACTCGGGCTGAAGTGCATCGACAGTCCAGAGTGTTTCAAATTCATCGTCAAATAGATCATCATAGACCGTTGGCTTCGAAAGATCAACTACAATAGAGTCATGATCATGATAAAATATGGAAACAAATGGGTCACGATTGCCACGATCAGAAAAATCAATGAATTCATCAGCATCCTCATGATCAGATGAATTAAGCAGAGGGGTAGATAAAAAGCGAACAAACTCGTCCTCTGTGTTTTTGGAAAAGATAGATGAAATATCAAGTGGATTTTCAATGAATAAGTCATCCTCTTCGTTGTTGAATGATGGACAACCATCCGATGAGTCCTACGAGTGATCAACAGTGGGTGCATCCATGGATGAAGACACACATGCAAAATCATGGATGGTAGGTTCACCAAAGATGTTAGGAAAAAATGGAGGGGGCTCAGATGGAAGAGATTCATCCTTTGCCGAGTGTTGATGCTCAAGCTCCCATTCATACCCTTCGTGAATGAAAACACAAGTTGGTTGTGCAACACCAACTCCGTCAGTGGCTTGTTCCTCGTTCACAACAAGTGGAGAGTCCGAAATGGATGAACATAAGAGAATATCATGCGAAGGAACACCCGAGGGTGAAGATGGAGGTCGTAGAACATAATGCATATGAGAAATCGAAGTAATCACAACCAAATTTGCATGAAAATTGAGTGAAGTGATGTTGGGAGGATGTGAAAGCTAAACAAGTGTGTGAGCATGATCCTTCACATCACTCCGCAGTGATGGAGCTGTTGAATGAGGGGAAGGCGGGCAGTCAGTCGAGATAGTGACCAAATCCACATGAGATTGCACAACTCCCTCACTAAAGAATGTTGAGCGAGGCTTGATTTCAAGCTTCTTCTTGGGACGAGCAGATTTCTTAAGGAATTACTTGAACTGGTCCCTAAGATAGGCAAATTTCATTTGATTCCTCGGAGCTTGAAACTGCAAGTCACAGAAGCTTTGCCAAAAATCCATGGTTGATTCATGCGGAGCCTTTTGTTGCTGTAACAATTTTTGGTCAAGATGGTATGGATCAAAATGATATAAAAAGTGTCTTCAATGAGATCATAGAAGTGCTCAAGTGAGTACACACTATCATTCGTTAGGTTGAGTAGCCATCGATGTGGAGATTCACAAAGTGTGTGTGCAAGCAGCAAGTTGGCCTGTTCATCAAAACACCCATCTTCCTCATGAAGCATGTCACGAAATTCATGTAAGTACTCAGGCCAGGAAACTTCGCCTTCACCATCATACGTGTAAGTGGAAAAGAGATCGAAAAACTCCCCTATGATGGTGACATCTTCATGATTCGAAAAACAACGCAGAGGGAGAAGAGTGCAAGAATCCATGAAAGATATGCAAAGTTAAACCAGATGAGAGGACACAACTTGTCATCTGGCCCTCCTTCTAGCGCCAGAAATGTTGATGGTGCTAGACCCACTAACATGTCAAGGGGATATCTCCGGTAAGAAGTCCTAATTATACCTCAAATTGTTTGGTGTAGGAGTCCCAGTAGTGGGTCGATAGTAATGCCTTGACCGTGATTTCGCACAAAGGAAAGTAAGATAACTCTGTTGGTAGCAAGGGTGTGAAGCTGCAGTGAGTCAAGGAAGGTGCATGAGAGGTTCTAACATAAGTGGGTTGAGATGAGTGTGCCCCTTGACAACCTGTAATAGTAATTAGATGGGAAGGGAACACATGAGCGAAGATACATCACAAGCTGGAAAGCAAGTCAGTTGGCAATCCAAGGTGATGGTTAAACTAATCAACACATTTCAAGAAGATTCATACATACTCATACAGAATAGTCCATACATGGATGCGTAAGAAAGAAAATACATATGCCATTTAGAGTAAACAAGATAGTTGAAATACAATACAACATATGCATGAAACATGATGGCTCTTATTATATAAAGAAGTGTAATTTCTAGTCATACAATACATCCATGTACACCTGCTAGCTCCAATAGTGGAACGTTACAACCACATTCATCTGCTCCTCCAAAGAGATGTACTAGCTCTGTGCAGTGGAGAAGCCAAGGCGCGTTACAATAATGTCTAAGCTCTCTCCAAGATAGTCTTATCAGAAGCTTGGTTGACCAAAAGCTTATACAATGAGTTATGAGGGACTATTTATAGGAAAGGGTGGGGTGGCCCTTGACATCCCCTTTGTGACTGTTTGTCTACCCTCATGACTCTTCATCATTGTTATATCCAACTATTGACACTTGAATTACACTTGACATGACGTTACATTACAAGGAACATGTACTCATGTGAGACAACATGGCTTGAGTAAGCCATGCAAGACATCACTTACCCTCAGTCTGTTGTGATGAGACCAACTCTTTGACATGCTTGGGATGGAGAAGGTGGTGAGATAATGCCAATCTTGGTCGTCCGTGATGGTGTGCATGCACCCCATGGTGGCATCTTGCTGAAGCGAACTCTTGCCTCTGTTGAAACTGGTGCATTGGTTCGGCTCCTTCATCCAATGCGTATGCTAACATGTGCATGGTCTTCTTGTGTGCAGCTAAAACGGAAACACACTGATGCATAGTGTCTGTGCTAATCTTCAAGTGTGTGTTGGTGGTCATGCACTTCAACTTGCCAAAGTACATGTTCAGATCTAGTTGGACTTTCTTCTTGTCTTCACCTTGGTGAGTGTGCTGAATGGGTTGGGTTGCATGTGTGTGTATAACGACATGCATGATGCTAAATCCCATGCATGCAATCAACAACACTACTCACCATGTCTACTCCGTGCCAACTACTAGGATGGATATTTAACTTGTACAGGCGCAGTTTCATCCATGAGTGCATGTTGCGCCCACTGCTATTCCTGTTCATGCTGCCGCTCATTCGTCTGTCTGTGTAGCTTCATGTTCTTCCTTGAGTTGCTGCTTTAGCACATGCAACTCCTTCTTTGTTCCTTTCTCTGTCTTCATGTGATCTTCATGTCACGTCGTCACCTCATAGCCTGAGTCCCTAAAGTTGCTTTCATCATCAGTGGATCTGCTTGAGCTCGCAACTTTGTTCTGCCTTTGTGTTGTCAACAACCTTCCTCTTGCATTCGTTGCATTTGGTATGCTTAGTTCAGGTGCTGTTCATGATGCTGCTCACTGTGATGCTGCTTTCATCATATCTTGATGTCCTCATCTATGAACAACCTGATGTCTTCATGGGTAGGAAAGTTCATAAACACTTGATCAACTGTATCCCCAAGTGTTCTCTTAACGGTGTCTTCGATTATGCTCTCTTGAAAACATTGTACTTGCACTGTTGAGAGGTAGATGAACACCTGCAATACCTGGAGACATGGAAACACTCATGGCAATAAATCTGTCAGTGGAAAACCAAAATGAACTTGGGAACTGACTTGCAACATACCTGTGTGACTAATCATGAAGGTTGCACAATTTCGGCCGGGAGGTCGGGACACTAACTGCCAAGACTGCTCAAGGCACAGTCTGGGCTGCTGGGAGACTAATTGGCTACTGGATCTATGCAATGTACAGTCCAGTTTGGCTGTTGACTACTATAATTTCACAATGCGCAATCTCAACTAGAAATGGCTATAGGCTCAATGACTGCATTGGGCAATTTTTTGGGCCAGCAGTCACTGTACCTCAAAAATGAACAAAACAGTCCCAGAGGACAATGCTTGGGTAGAAATGCACATTTTTGAAGAGGAATACAAAGCTTTCCTTCCCTGTATTGCGCAATGCTGCCTTAGTGAAGGTAGAGTTAGGGCCAAGGTTTCCCATACTCGCCGACATGCAACTAAACGTGAATGTGAGTGCGAATGCATGGTGATACTGAGTGTAAGCATAAGTGAATGATAATGCATGCCAATGGTTTATGATAGATTCAGAAAATGGAACAACATGCATGTGGGTGAGGCAAGTTTCCGAATCGATGACCGTTCGTGAAAAACAGTTTCATGCAACAACAGTGAGATAGCAACGAAAACTGGAACAATGCTAGGACAAGCTAGTATACATAAAAATGACAGCAAGCGCTTAAAGAAATCAAGCAAACAATACTCACACAAGTGAAAACACAAAAAGCGACAGAAATGCAACACAAGGCATGGAAAGCGGGCTTACCCCAAAAAAATTCAGCTGAATGTGCTAACTGCTCCTATATGTGATGTGGGATGTCAGAGCTACAAGGTTGATGTGAGGAATGAGCTTTGCAACATCCGGTTGATGAGTATTGATAACATCGAGGTGGTGACACGCATGCCACAAATCTAGGGAAAGTGAAGCTTGGTGGGAGGTTTCTGAAATGATCCTTTCATGTAACCTCCAACTGCTAAACATAGATCCCTAAAACAAGGGATGCCTTTGCATGCTAACTTGGGAGAAGCAACCCATGCATGCAAGTCTGTTTTGCTCGGTCCTGGAGGGAACTGGTCAACTCAGCTGCACATGCAAGAGGTTGCTTGACGGTTGTGAGAAAATGCACATTTCTGGTTGGGAGCCGGGCTGGCTGCCCAAGAGATTTGCAAATTTCTGGGCATAGCAGCTGACTTCTGCCTAGATTTTTCCAAATTCTGGGCTGAGGAGCGCTACTAGGGAAAATTGTGCAATTTTCACTGTGAGTGTTGACTGCCAGAATTGCGCAATTCTAGAGCCCAGTAGGCTGCCAGTCAAGATTTCGCAATTTCTGGAGGGAAGGAGCCTGGTTTCCCTCCATAATTGCACAATTTCTTGGGGACGCTGCTCAACCTATAGCTGGAACCAAGTCCGGGTGATTAACCTGTGAGGGGAATGCATTGAGATGTGATAAAAATGCTACTTTTGTGCAAGAAAAACACTGAAGCTTGTGTACTTGATGAAGCAAGACATGCTGCTATGATGGTTGGAAGGGAGGCTCCAAAACGAAGCCAAGGAAAAATTTTGAAGGGTGGTTGTAATTGCTACAACAGATATTTTTGCTAAATTTCTATTGTTTACTCTTCAAAATGTCATTCAACAATTCATTTGTAATTAATATTACTACCAAACTTCTAATGTTATTACAAATTACATCCCTAACCTATGACACATTGTCTTGGTTTCCTACAAAGCCAAGAGTGTAGGCATTTATATAAAGGGAAATGACATTATGGCAAGTGTTAGATGCAATGGAAATATGGAAAGTATTATATTAAAAAACATGAAGCACATAGAGTAAATGTGATGTCAATTCCAATATTAATAAGAATCATTGACATTCTTAAAACATGAATTCAAGTGGTGATTCATAAATACAAAGTGACTAATCTTATCTGGGAAGATTTCGTTTAGTGATGTAAAATACTGCATACACCAATATAATGGTAGGATATTTATCTAGGTGCGAGCTATGTGATGGATTTAATGGCATGCAAGGGCACATGGAATAGATAATAGTCAACCAAAATATAGATGATTTTAGTTTTTAGATGCTAAAGGAAAATATTGTGTGATGAACTAATTCTCATTGACCAACCAAGCATTGGAAGTGGAGGCATTGATGAGATATTGAAAATTTTACCTTTCAACATTTTATGAGATTTGTTATCTTTCATAAATGACAATTTATTTAAAAAATTAACTGTTTTTTAAAGATGTTTTTATGAATTACCTTTTTATATAGGTTTAAACCACTTGGAATGGCTAGGAAGGGTTTAATTTTGGTCATTGATGGTAATCTTAGCACTCATCGCTAGTGGTGGATACTGCTCAATGAATTACTTACTAATCTTAAATTATTTTTGACACCAAGTGGGAAGGTTAATGGCCACAACAAGCTCGAGTGTAAAATTTTCATATATATATATATTTATATATATATAATATATATATGTATGTATGTATGTATGTATGTATGTATGTATGTATGTATGTATGTATGTATGTATGCATGTTTTGTTATATACCGGAGTCATGAGAATACATGTTTATCTTAACAACTCCTCCCACATTTACCCAAATTCACAATCTCTCTAGGGTAAACATGAGATGAGAGTTACTATGTGAGACCCGATTTCCAAGATGCACTTATGGAAAATGGAGTCCATATGCCCATAACTAACTAAAAACACCCAATGACACTTGATCACACTGTTATCATCCTAACTTGACCCAACACATTTTCCTTTTAGTGTCATTTCCTTAAATTTAATAGAACTTTCTATTTTTGGAAGTTTTTCGAGTTCTAAACTTTTGAGGCCATTTTGAGGGCCTAAACGACATTTTCAGGGAAAATAGAGAGATCAGAAAAATGTGAGCTTAATATTCTAATTTGTATTCGACCTCCTCATTGATCCTCATGGAGATATTCGAAACAAGGTATTATTATGTTCAAATAGAGATCGTATGCCAAATTTATGACCCCAAGAAGTTGGAGGTATGAATTACTCATTTATGCAAACACTTTGTGTACAAAATACCTGTAGGTTATAAATACCTATCTATTCATTAATTCAATAAGCTCACCAGAGAACCATATTTGACACAATGACAAAGCTAAACATTCAATCTCACCTCATAAATTGACTTAGACTGATTAGAACATACTAGACATTTCGTCAAGCACATTGTGAATATATATGTCATAAATGCATATCTGAACATAGGGGTTCTATACTTATCTGAGAATCATCAAGAAGGTCTAATTCCTTCTCACAAGGGATGGAATAACCTCTATTAGGTAATGCATTCAATAACCATGCATTTACCAATCAAAACATGTTAAGAGTCATAACCAAAATCTGTCATGAAACCATGCTTATAACTATCATATTATCACAATAATAACAATTCAGATATAAATCCATCAAAACCACATAATAACAAGTATAAATACTCATGAGACACAAGAGGAAAATAAATCTTATTAACATATGGAAATCCAACCAAGTCAGGGACTTTCACGTACCATCCGACCATAGATTGAGCTGAACCAAATCTCTTTTTCAACCAATCACCCCCATGCCATATTCAAAGAATGAATGTGAGATCTCATGGAATATACCCACCAAGACCAAACTAGGGTCTCTAGAGGCCAAACCACCTCAACCCTTGATTGGTGATTCCACCTAACAGTCAGAAATCACTAATTATCACTAGATCGGTCTCTACCCAAGCTGTCTAGGGCTCCATAGCATTTTTTCCAACCCAACTCTAGGACTAGTAACTCAACCCATAACTGCCACGAGGCTCCAAAGCATTTGTCCAACCAAGGCTTCAAGACTAGTAACTCAACCCACCAAGGGCTCCAACGCGTTTGTCCAACCAACACTTCCAAGATTAGTAACTCAATCCAAGATGTTTCAGGGCTTCTAGAGCGCTTATCCAACCAACGGTCCAGGAACTAGTAAGTCAAGCCATAGTCGTAAGGAACATGAGAACCAATAAAAAAACAAATGGGAAAACCCATAACACCATGGCTATCTAGGAAATGGCAAGGCTAGGAAAAACCAATGTCGATCCAACCAATGCTCCATGCCAATGACAGATCATAACCAATTAACCACATGCATATACCATGCATGCCAAAAATAGCAAGGAAATAATACATGCAACTTGGTACCTGCAAAGTAAACCTGTTGTAGCTGTTGATCTCACTGTCCCCTTGCGCTTTCCTACTTTTCCTTTGTCTTCTTTCTCCAAATCTAAAGTATGCCACAATCCTCCAAGAAAATCTAAGTGTGCAAAAGTGTTAGAGAGAGAGAATAGAAGAGAGGTCCAAACTAACACTGGCAAAAGGTTGTGAACTGATCCTCAGAAGCCTTTTTATCATCTAGGTTTCTGTTTTCTTCATTTTCCTCTATTTTTCCTTCAATTTTCCTCACATGTAATTCTGTGACCTTTCACCTTCCTTTTCTCCTATTTCCCTTTATTTCATAAATAAAATGCAAATAAATGTCTCTTTGCCTTTTCCATTGCCTTTGCCAATCTCCATAGCCATAAATTAATCACAAGTGATACCCATCACTATGAACAACGTAAACTTTGAAACGGGAACTCTAGCCAAAAAACCTCTAAAAAACATGAAAAACAATCCAAAAAATGAAAAGTGTGTATTTTGGAACAATGTTTTTATCTTTTTTAGGGTTAATTTTCAACATATTTAAAAAATGGCTGTAAAACCATTTTTTTTTATGCAAAATAAATGAAAAAAACACACTAATGTTTTTGGTAGAATAATATTTTCTTTCCTGGGTATAATTCGAACATTTTTTAGTAATGACGATAAAGATAAAATAATGGGATCCAAAACACATTAAAATTCCATAAGTTTTCATCCATGTCATTAAACATATAATAACATGACACTGAAGATCGCTAAAATTCTATTTGTTTTCAACCATAACATTGAAGATAAAAAAAAATTGGAAAATTTTCAACCATAGAATTAAAAAACTCTAAGCTTTCAACACATTTAAACCATGACATTATGAACAATTTACATGACTAAATTAATCAAAATATCAATACTTGTATATTGAATGAAACATAAATTATATCTCTAATTTATTGTTTCATTGTGGATATTCTCAACAATAAAACTCATCATAATTAAAACATACATTCCAACAACATAAAAATGACTCATAACTTCCTTTAGCATCATATTGAAATTAAATTTTTTATTTCAAGATACAATGCAAACATCAACTATATAAACTGTCTTAGACAATTATTAAAAATCCCTCATATCTTGTTGCACACCATCAGAATTCACATCTTCAGATGAATGAATGGATGCATATGAAGATGTTCCATATTCTTCTCTTTCATCAACTAGCGCCCCATTTGAGGCTAGATGCATGCCCACCATTTTAGATTTCAAAATTCTTCTAGATCTACGACTAGGTTCAACAGACTCCCATCTCAACACTGTTTCTTCTGGTAACAACCTGTTTACAATCTATATCGTCTTGAAGCAAAGAGTTCCTCTTTGTTAAATTGAATTCATAAACAAGTATGTCAACATCTTCCAACTTTAAGAGATCTGTGCGACGGTGATTTATATTTGTACCCTTTCTTTTTCTCTTTGCACCAATTTTTTTATCAACTACCATCTCTGTCTTGTACACACCATTGAATGGGTGTGTATTTGTGGAATACCAATGTACTTCAACACCTACAACATTTTCATTTTCTGTAATTACCTTTATAACCTTAGCAACCTATAATGGATAGCCATTGGCATCTCCATCTGCTAGCACTGCGATCATGCTACCCTCCTTAATATCCTGAACTAAACACCTGTAAAGGTCTTCCATGGCTTCACTTTGTGCATGAGATCTTATGCAACCAATATACATTTCTCTTTCCTTTACTTGTGAAGAATTAATAATACCTTTATATTGTTGCTGTTCAACAATGTTTCTTTCCTCATGTTCATTTGACACATTTTGTGGCCAAATAAATGGAGTTTTCAAAGGTATATTTTCATTTGTTGTTCTTGAAATGATATCACTTTGATTATTGAAAAAAGACTCCCACCAAACAAAATCAACAATATCAAAATACTCATACGTATATTTAATACATTAAATTTTAATTTCTTCTAGGAAATCAGAATAATTTATATCTCTCTTCTGCCTGCATGCACTATGAACTTCAACAACTGTTTGTAATAACAATATATTTGATGCAAATATTGGATGATAAAGAATGAACTTCAAAAATGCCAAACCTGATGATGACATCCATTCTACTGTAGTTGAATACTTCTTGCCCCATATTAGTGTTTTCTCATCAATTTTTTTGATACGAAATTGATGTTGGAAGCTAATGTCATCAAGTTTTTCAATGCATTTCTCTTCACTATGCGATCCCAGAATAAACCTTCGCATGCCAATAGTTTCTTCCAACACATCAAAAATAGGCTCTGCAATGTATGATTTCTTAATGCATTCAATTAATGACGGTAAGATCCCAACATTGTTCCTCCTCAATGTGACTGAAAAACGACTGAACATGTGATCAATATGGTTATGAGTGTGCCAACAAGAAGGAAACCAACCTTTACCTTCTAAAAAATTTTGAATTCAACAAGCATGTTTAGATATCAAAAAACAATGTGTTTTTTGTTTTCATGACAAGTGTTGTCGAATTGTAGATACAAAACTTCAGGAAGATTATGAGACCAATGAGAAATCACCCTCGCGGCCTAGCCCACCCAGGGGGTGAGGGCTGATTCTGAGAATCAACGCTCAACCAATGGGCAAGCTAGGCTACTGGGGTGGGTGTCGCGGGTGGGCATGTCCACGGCCGGGTGCACCTGCCCACATGCACAGGGGGTGAGGGCTGATTCCGAGAATTGACCCTCACCCACTAGGCAAGCTGGGCCGCTAGGGTGGGTGCTGCGGGCTGGTACGTCCACGTTCAGCGTGCCCGTCGATAGGCACACAACTTGCGGGTGGGTGTGCCCGGCCATGGGTGTGTCCGCCGTCGATTATCATAATCGACCCCCTGACCTGTCAAAGGGCCGATTCCCGTAATCAATCCCTAGCAGGCTAAGGGGTTGATTCCAGGAATCACCCCACTAGCTTGCTGGGGGGCCAATTCTTGGAATTGGCTGCCGATAGGCCAAGGGGGCAATTATGGGAATCAGCCCCTGACAGGACAAGGGGGCGATTCTGGGAATCGGCCCCTGACAAGTGAGGGGGGCGATTCTGGGAATTGACCTCCTGGTAAGCCAGGGGGCCTTTATTCCCCAGGCGGGCACACCCATGGCCAGATGCACCCGTCCACAAGCACAGGCACGAAAAGACACTAAGACACGACGACCCCTTAGCAGGGAGTAGGCCTATTTTGAGAATCGACCGCTTGACATGCAAGGAGTTGATTCTCAGAATCGGCCCCTTGGTAGGTAGGGGGCCGATTCTCAGAATCGACCCCTTAACATGTAAGGAGCTGATTCTCATAATTGATCCCTTGGCAGGCAGGGGTTTGATTCTCATAATCGACCCCCTAGCAGGCAGGGGGACGATTTTGAGAATCGACTCCTTGCATGTTAAGGGGTCGATTATGAGAATTGACTCCTTGCATGTCAAGGGGTTGATTATGAGAATCGACCCCCTACCTGCCAAGGGGTTGATTATGAGAATCAACTCATTGCATGTCAAGTGGTCGATTCTCAGAATCAGACCAGTCTTTGCTAGGGGGTCGTTGTGTCTTAGTTTCTTTTCATGCCTGTGCTTGAGCACAGGCATGAAAAGACACTAAGCACATGCATGAAAAGAAACTAAGACACAATGACCCCCTAGTAGGGAGTGGGCTGATTCTAAGAATCGACCGCTTGACATGCAAGGAGTTGATTCTCATAATCGCCCCCCTGGTAGGTAGGGGGCCGATTCTCAGAATCGATCCCTTGACATGCAAGGAGCCGAT
>APFE030316526.1:2117-23215 GCA_000404065.3 Pinus taeda | reverse complement strand
AAATGCATTCGAATCTTCTCTCACAGGTAATAAATTCTTGTAATATCAAAAGCGTGCTTCTCCATTTATTTTTAAATGATGAAATAAGAATTCCTTTTCTAAACACAGTGACATCCATACCTGGGTTCTTGAGGATTACCTTCTATGATTCACTGTGAAATTCTTTGTTTTTGAACCATCTCTCACCAAGTCTTGGCAGTTTTGTAGCCTCTGCTATGTAAGATTCTGTTACTACAAATTTAATGTCTCCAATCTCTACTTCTGTACCATCGAATGATCTAGCAAAAGATTTTGTGATCTCCTTGTGATATCCATCAAATATTTCAATGAAATTGAGCCATCCAGTCTTTTGCAACATCTCCTTGAGTTGTGGGTATCCTTCCATAAACTTTGCCCCTACGAGCTCTGCCCTGACAATGAGTCCCATGGTCTCTATTTTGTAGAATTTTCTAACCTTCAAAATTACTCTCCTGGTCTTTGAAATGGACTAACTATAGGTATGGTGAAAAAGAACTATGGATTTGCATGGAATAAGTAGACGGTGAGGGTTTGGAGAGACGTGAATATTTTGGTCACATTGTAGTTTTGACGTTAACAGATGGAGGTATTATATACCATTTAAGTGCAGAGTAGCGGAGGTGTGGTATGATGAAATCATTATAGACCGTTTGGTATCGAATGTGGAAGATGTGGTGGAGATGTGGTATCATGAAGTGGCAGTCAAATCAAATGAAGACTTGTTAAGGAGACATATGATCATTCATATTATACATGACTTATGTTTATGACTTGTTGTTTGAAATAAATTTGCATTTTACCTTTAGAACTTAACCTTTTGCTTGATCATTCTTTTGGTGTTGATCCATAGGTACTTTGAGCATGGTTGATCTCCAAAACTTGATTCTTCAATTTCCTTGCATTCATGATTTATTTGTAAGCTGTACAATTGTGCCAAAGCTGATAAGTAAGTTGTCGCTGTAGAATCAGATTAGCTGCAGAATGGAATCAACTGCAAAATTTGAAAAGAAGGAAAAGTGAAATATGACTTATGGAATATGAATGTAAAAATAAAATGGAAATGAGTTATGACGGTGAGATGGAATGAGATGTAAGATAAAATGAAAAATAGGGTGAAATGGGTTAAAACTGTAAAAAGATAAAATGTAAATGAAATATGACAGTGAGATGAAGTGGAACTGTAAAAAAAATGAAGACAGAATGAGATGGAATGAGATGATGAATTTGCAGACTCTAAATTGTAAATGAATGTATATTTTTGTAACTACTTATTACAAAAAGGAAATGGAAAATATAGGATGTCAGAAATCTTTGATTTTCACCCTGTATTTTCTATATAAGGATGTCAATCAATGATTGGTTTTCAACCTCATACAATTTTATTTTTTTTAGGAAAAATAAAGACTAAGTTAGTGGAGAAGAAGAATTCTTCTCCACCTGCTTCATTTCAAAGTTATCCTGGAAAATCTTAATGAACTCCTCTCTTGAAACTAGTTTTTGATATATCTTCAACCGATGACCATTCACAAGAAGAGGTATTTTGCTTCCATCTATTGTCCTTAAATTTACTACTCCATTATTAAAGACTTCTTCAATCTCATATGGCCCAAGCCAATGAGTTTGAAACTTCCCTTGAAAATATTTAAACTTTGAATCGAACAATAGTGCCCAATATCCTGCTTGAAACTTCTTCTCCTTAATATACTTATCATGCCATTTAACCCTCTATTGTTGGACTATATTGGTTCTTTGGACTGCATCCTACCTAATTTCATCAAGTTCATTGAGTTGCTCCAATACATGTTTATGTGCCTATAATAAATCCAATCCCAATTGAACTGCCATCTTGAAGGTTTTGATTTGAAACTCTATAGGGAACAAAGCTTGTTTCCCATAAACAAGTTCATAGGGCATATGTCATATTGTGTTCCTCCATGTAGTTCTATAGGCCCATAAGGCTTCAGGAAGCCTTTCTACCCAATCTCTTATATGTAGATGCACAGTCTTACTGAGAATTCCTTCAATCACCTTATTTGTAGATTCAACTTGACCATTTGCTTGTGGATGATAAGGATTAGATTTCCTATGTTTTGATCTTGTAATCTTACCACAAGAACCCTTCACCATTTTTTAGATGTAAATTGGAGATCCCTGATCTGTCACAATTTCTCTTGGAACACCAAAATGAGTGAAGATGTCCTCAAAAAGAAAATTAACTACATATTTTTCATTAGCAAAAGGTAATGCTTTGGCCTCTACCCATTTAATGACATAATCAATGCATATCAATATATACTTATTTTGCTTAGATGAAGGATTAATTGGCCCAACAAAATCTAAGGCCCATTTTTCAAAAGGTTCAATGAGTACCTAAATTTGTAGTGGCATTTCATTTGAAGGAGCAAGTTTCCCTACCCTCTGGTAGCTGCCACACTTCCTGACATATTGTTGGGCATCTTTGAAGATGGATGGCCAAAAATATCCTAAAGAAAGGATTTTATAGGCTGCCCTCTTGTTAGCAAAGTTTCAACCACATGACTCATCATGACTTGCCTTAAGAATCTCAAGAATTTCATCTTCCCTAACACATCTTCTGATCATAAGATCTGGGCATGTTTTATACAATTCATTAGTGATCCATAAGTATCTTGAACTTTATTTTTTCTCTAGGAAACAAATATGAAGGTAATTTCCCTGTGACTAAGTAATATCTACAAACCAAGGAGTTTGAGTAGTCACTGCAAAAAGATGGTCATCGGGAAACTTATCTTCAACCAAAGTGTCATCTTTGATATTTTGAATTCTGGACAAGAAATCAGCAACTGTGTTTTGTTTTCCAAGTCTATCTATCAGAGTAATATTGAATTCTTGCAAGAGTAAAAGCCATCTTGTAACTCTGCCATTAATAATAGGTTTATTCATTAAATATCTAATTGCAGAGTGATCTGTATGAATAAAGGTTTCATAGCCTTTTATATAATGTCTGAACTTGTTGATTACATGAACAACAGTTAAAAATTCCTTTTCAGTTACAGTATAGTTCAACTCAGTGGGAGTCAAATTCTGACTCGTATAGTAGATGGCATAGGGAATCAAGTCTTTTTGTCCTAATACAACTCCCAAAGCTATATCTGAAGCATCTGTTGAAATGTGAAAAGATAGTTTCCAATTTGGACCTCTCAAGATGGGTGCTTTAGAAATTTTTGTTTTTAAAGTCTCAAATGCTAACTGGAAATCAGGATTCCAATTGAATTCACAAGCCTTTGTGAGTAATTTCAAGAGTGAGGATGCTATTTTAGTGAAATTTTCTATAAATCGTCTATAGTATCCTGTGAATCCTAGAAGACTTTGAATATCCTTTTGGAAATTTGGAATTGATAATTTAGAGATGACTTCAACTTTAGATTTATCAACTTTAATCCCATCTCCTGAAATGTGATGCCCTAAAAGAATACCTTATGTAAAAATCATAAAACATTTTACATGGCTTAGTGAAAGGTTTGCTTCCTTACATATTTTAAGAACTCTTTTCAAATTTTCCAAATCTTCTTCAAATTTATTCCCATAAACTGTAAAGTCATCCATATATTACCTCTACAAATCATGTATTAGATCAGAAAAAAATCCTAGTACTGCTCTTTGGAATGTTGCAGGTGCATTACATAACCTAAAAGGAAGTACTCAGTAGGCATAAGTTCCCCATGGACAAGTAAATGTGGTTTTATTTGATCTTCAAGTGCCACATAAATCTAATTATAACCACTAAAACCATCCAAGAATGAGAAATACTTCTTACCTGCTAATGTATCTAACACTTGATCTATAAAGGAAAAAGGAAAATGATATTTAAGGGTAGCTTTATTCAATTCTTGGTAATAGATGCGCACCCTCCATTTACCATTCTTTTTAGGCACAATTACTAAAGGGGAACCCATTGGCTGTCTGAAATTGGGTAAATAAAGTTTACATTCAGCAGTTTTTGCAGCTCTTCTTTCACAATTTCCCTAAGATTTGGATTCATTCTTCTCTGAGGTTGTTTGATAGGTCTACAATTTTCCTCAATGTAGATGTCATGTATACAAATCTTAGGACTAATTCCTTTCATGTCAGTATATTCCCATGCATATGCAACAGAATGTTGTTGTAATATATTCATTAGCTTTTCCTGTTGTTATTGTTTATGTTCAATGTTCTCCCTAGAAATATTTCAATTGTAGAGGTACCAAATTCGTCCATAGAATAAAGAGACATCTGCCTAGATGACAAATATTCAATATTGGATTTTTCTTGAAATTGATCATGTTCATATTCTGGAGATGATTCAAAATTTTCCATTGTATTTAAGATTTGACTATTTTCACTAATATATGAAATAGTAAAGATAGGTTGAATGTCATTTTCATCATCAATCCATTCTTTGTCATCTATTTCTGTGATTGTTCTTGCTGGAGGATATAGAGTGAATTTCTTTGTTGAATTCCCGTCATAAATATACATATCACCAGTTCTACAGCTAATGAAAGCATCATTTGTGGCCAGCCAAGGTCTTCCTAATATGAGTGGATGTCCTCCTAGATTGTTCTTGGGGGTTAAGATCATAAAATCAACAAGATATTCCCAAGAATCTAAAGATACTGAAATATCTTCTAACACTCCATCTAGTTTGATTACAGATCTATCCGCTAATTGCAGTAATGTAGGGGTGTAAGGAAGATTAGGGAGCTTGATTTGTTCCATGGTTTGTTTGCTCATGATGTTTATTGATGCCCCTAAATCAATCAATGTATTTGGAATTTCAACTCCATTGATATGTGATTTCACAATTGGACTTCATGGATCTACATATTTTTGTATTTCCATTTTTCCCGTCATTATATCTGCTATTTTTCCTACCAGGTGAATTATTTTTGTTTCTTTTGCTTTTCTTCCTGGTTTCTTTATGCTCAACTCCTTTATTGTTTTAGCTAGGATTGGAATCTCCTTAATGGCTTGTAACAAAGGAATTTTGACACAGACAATTTTTAATTCATCTAGAAAATCATAATTAGGCAACATGATCTGTTTTTCTACTCCTATATCAACTTGTAATCTTTTAGGAAAAGGAGGTGCAGAAGTAGATATTGGCTACTCAACGATAGGAGTTGAGTTCATTGGTTCTTTCTGTTTTTCATTTTCAGTATTTTGGTTTTGGAGAGATGTTCCCTCAAAAATTTAATTGGGCCATAGAGAATCTTCCTCAGAATTGTCTTGTTCCTAAATAACTACAGAAGGTCTTTCCTTTTCTAATATCCTACCAGATATTAGTTGAACATCATTGAGATCTAGAGGAGTGATCATATAAGTTGGAAATTTCTGTCTTTCCACCATGTAAGTATTATGAGGATTTTTATTGTTGGGGTTTGGAAATGGTTGGGCAGGTAGCTGATTTTGCCTCTGCTGAAATGGCAATAGGAGTTGAGGACTTTGGTTTTGTTGTGGAATTTGTTGTGGAAATGGTAATGAAAGTTGAGGGTTTTGATTTTGAAGTTGTGGCTGCTGATTTTGTTATGGAATGTGTGGGGCAGGATAATTATGATATGATGGAGGATATTGATAATATTGAGAAAATATCCCATAAGGATTTTGTACTCCTTGTGCCCAAGGTTGAGATTGAGATTGAGATTGAGGTTGAGACCAAGGTTGCTGCCAAGAATTCCAATTTGGTGGGGGCTGAAGATACATTTGATTGTTAAATCACTGATTTTGTGGCCCCTGCCAAGGTTTTCTAGAGACAAAGCAAAGAGGTTCTGCTGAATTTGGAACTGTTTCTTCTTGAAAAATAGCCTTAAGACCTGGAATCAAAGGACAACCCTTGGTTTCATGATTCTCTAAGAAAATCATACAAGTCTCTATAATTTTTGCATCTAAAGGGCATTCTCTTAGAGCATGTTTTTTTCTGCATTTTGGATAGAAAATAACTAAAGCATCAACCTCAGTTTTCTGCTTGTTTTGCAACTTAAGGGTGTCTATTTACTCACTAAGACTCCCTAGAATATCTGTTTTGAATTTATCAAGCATATTACTAGTTTCTACCCTACTCACTAATCCAGTTGCAGATTTATTTACTCTATCAAGAGAAGGATCTCTTAGACCTTTCCCAATTTTGGATTTCCCTCTTGAGAGATGAACACTTAATTCTCCTATATCATTTAATGGAAGTTGAGAGATATCTCCCTTCCCCATCATGTTAAGGATATCTATCCACTCATCTCTAATGGATTTTAATAAAAGAGCTTTTAAGGTATCTTCATCTAAATTGTCCATCTTTTCTCTTTTCAGATTATAGTTGAATCTCTCAATCAAATCCTCTAGATTTTCATCCTCTCTTTGCATCATTTTGAACAATTCATCTTTGTGATTGGTAGGCATGAAATAATCCAAATACCTATCCAAAAACACTTTTTTCATGACATTCCATGTTCTAATGGATTGAGTGACTAACCCCATGAACCACTTCAAAGCAGCTCCTTTCAGTGTTGAAGGGAACATCTTAAGTTTTGGAGAGTCTTCTAGATAATCATATTTTCTGCACAAAACTTCAAACTCAAACAAAAAGGTTTCAGGATCCTCACTTTTTAACCCATGGAAGTTTGGGAGGACAGAAGGTGAGATATTTTTCATTGTGGCATTTATTTCTTCATCCACTATAGGGAATCCAAAAGAATTATCTATTTCCCTATTTCCTCTGCCTCCATTATTTCCTCTACCTCTTCCTCTACCCCCTCCTCCAAACAGTATGAATTCTCTATCCTCTCCTTCTTTTGCCATTATAGTTTCTTCAGGGTCAGTATAAGGTTCAACCTGCAAGGTTACTTTGTCTTCCTCTAGTTCTTCTATTAATGGTATATGGGAGAGAGGTTCTACTTCTTCTTCCTCACCAGGTATTCCTAATTATTCAACTAAAATGTGCTCCCCTGTGGAGGTGAAAAAGGCTACTCCTGCTATTGGAGACCCAAGATTTTTCTCCTCTAGGACTGCCTTGGTGGATGAAGTAGGAGATTCTTTTGATTGGATTCCTGCCCATGGAATTTCAGGAGTTCTATGGCTGGGAGTATGAGCTTGATATGGAGGTGTATCTCTTCTTGTTCTTAGTGGAGTAGTTGGTGTTGTAGGAATTGAACTCCTACCTCTAGATATAAATCTACCCCTAGAGTCTCTTTCTCTATGCATATCATTTTTTTTTAATGTAAGAGATAAGGGTACATAGTTACACTTCCCCAGCACCGGCGCCAAAATTTTTAGTCAATATATTATCCTAAATTGCTTTGCATAAATTATCAACCAAGGCTCGTAAGCTGATGAAGTGTAGTGCACTAGTTAACCCTTCTTACTTCATTGTTTTGTATTTTATATTGTTTTGGGGGTTTCTGTTCTTTGATCCCTAATGATGTACAATTTGAACTATGAGAAACTGAATTTAAATTTCTTAAAGGTGAACCAAGAGCTCAAAAGCTAGTCAAAATCTAAGTTAAAAGAAGGAAAAATAGAGCACCTATCCTATCTTGCCATTTAATCCTAGGTCGAAAATTAAAAGGTGAAGTTGAAAGAAAATTGAAATCATTACAGAGAATGAAACCAACTGAAGTACTTCTAGTTGCCCAAACCTTCAATTTTGAAAGATAACCTCCTTGAGATGGCATACAAGCAAATTCATGTACTTTATGGTCCAAAGAACTAAATAAAACATGCAAAAGGTAACTAATTGGTTTCAATCCTTGTGTGAAGTGAATGTTTAGCGATTTAGTTTTGGATGGATATCAGCTTGAAATGTGAAAAAAAACATTTATTCACATAGTGCATTGGCAATATGAACTAGGAAATAAATAACACAGAAAACAAAATAGTGAGTAAACTAATCAACAATGCATCCTCATTACTTTCAACATTACCCTGTTTAAAAACAAGGTTGTTTCCTTTATGAAATGGGTTAGAGAAACAAGACTGCACAATCGAATTCTAACATTGTGCTATTGATCATAACTAAAAGAAAACAAACTACAAGGAATCAACCTAAGTTACAAGCACTGCTAAAAGCAAATAATGAAACTAAAAACTGAACAGTAAACAAATAAAAAGAAGAAAAACCTCTTTCAGTGCAGGGGGCCTTTGCAACTGATTGAGTTGAGCTACTAACTAGATGAAGATACTCTTTCAAATGATCATTGGTCAAAACACGACTTCATATTATTAACAGGAAGAAAAAGTTTAAAATTACAGAGCTACAAGTCTAAGCTTAATACATCCAAAAACTTCGAACTGCTCTTAGTTTTGTACAACTAGTATTTAAAGAAAACATTCATAATTGTATTTTGAGGAAAATTAGCTACGGTTGGTCTACACATATTACAACCAATCTGTGTAAATGTTTGATCAACTACAGGTGACTTGAATTTGAATAAAGTGGTTGCACAGAACTGTTGACACAGGTGGCTGATTTGAGTTAATGCTTCAACAAATCTGTTGGATTTATTAATTAACCACGAAAGGGTAGACAAAGAGTCCTATTGCTTCCGGGTTTCATATGATTGACTCCACCTTTGACTGTGGTCTTGAGCTGGTTTTTTTTGTCGATCTAGGCTAGGTGACTCGGATAGCATCCATGTCAAGACAATTCTAGAGATGCGCATGTGGCTAGTTTCTTTGTTTAACACCTATAACCTGTTCAATCATGGAAGAAGCTACGGAACACGTGGTTGGTTGCAGAATAGGCTGTGTTCCTTAGTTAATTTGCAAAAACTTATTTCAAATAGAAAAAACATAAAAGTATAACATTTTAATCATTTAATGTCTTCCTTGAGACAAAATCTATCATTTATCATTGATGGGGATCTGTCTTTTATGGAAAACAAGAGAAAGAAGTGAGAAAAGTTGTCAAAGAGTAATTATGACACATGGTTTACTCAACCACACAGTAAATACAAACCATTTTCCAATGGCCCCTTTTTGCAGTCTTTTGGTGCATTGGATGTGCTCTCTTTGATATCTTCAAGTTGTTCTTGTTGTCTTACAACCAGTTCCATGCACCTAGATTGGGCAATTCCTGTGTTTTCTTATAGCATGGCATACAATCTCTTATAAGATTAATTATAAGGAGATTGTAATGATTCTTATCTTGTCCACCAGTCTAGAGGTGTCCAACCTCCATCCTTTTTCCAAAACATGGGAATCCAAAGGCTTCCACCTCCACCTTTCGTCAGTAGCAAGGGGATCTAGCGGCTTATGCCTCCACTCTCAAATCAACAACAAGGGAATCCAAAGGTTCATACCTCCACCTTAAATCATCAACAAGATAATCCAAAGGCTCATACCTCCACCCTAAATCATCAACAAGGGAATCCAAAGGTTCATACATCCACCCTAAATCATCAACAAGGGAATCCAAAGGTTTATATCTTCACCCATTGATGCTTATACATATATGCCCATTCGTGATGATGGGTACTACCAACCAGGTAGTCACTACCAAACAAGATAGTTTTATGCCGACAAATATTTTATCATTCAGAATCCAAAGGATATCCCACCTCCACTCAAAACAATTCATGGCACATGGGTCTGCCCAATGCCTCCACCTGTTCGAAAAAGAATCATGAATCCATAACTCTGTTCTATATCCACCTAATACATAATAGGAGTTCAAAGTACTTGCTCCACCTACATGTCTTTAGCTCATTGCACCACGTGGATGAATATATCCCATCACCCTTCCATAATAAAAATCTCTTAGTCAAAATGGCATTTTCATATATGCATCAACATAACCATGTATTCAATATATAAGCACATGCGCAAATCAGGTCAAGGTTAAGAGATCTCCCATAAGAATTATCAAACATTGTTTACCATAATTCATTTTCTGAATTCCTCCTTTTTCCTCATTTTCATGAACTCATCCAACCTACCTGGTTGTTCACATATCGATAGGGTTGTTGTCAAATCAACATCTTCCTAAACTTACTTTCAAATCCAAGTACACACACACAAACACATGTATGCTTGTTAGTCATAATAAGTGAAAATGTTAGAACTTAATCTATGATCTATTCTAACAATGTGAGAAATGTTAGCCTCTTTACTGAGACCATATTTAGCTTAGATTTTTAGAACAATTTGAAAGATTTTTCCTTCTTACTAAGGCCAATAGTTGTGGTACAGGTAAGCTCAATGTTTTATTTGGGACACCGCATGGTAAATTGACATGCGTCTATCTTATCTTTTTATGGTCATTAAGAAACGCTTCACAAGACCTCTAGGCAACCTCAAGTTAGCACCAAATAATGTCATCATCTTTGAATCCTACCATATGGATAGAAAATCCTAGCTACAATATAACTGAAATCAACAAAAGGTTTGCAAAAAGGATGTAAGATATAAATCTAAAACAACCATCATTCAATCTTGGTGGATTCAAATATTTCCATTAGAGAAAGATGACAAATTTGGGCATCTTGACAGTCATGCATTTTACAGGGTGTTTTTTAATAAAGAATTTCTATTAACATTAAAACATAAGAGTCAATTATAAAACCTTCCCTCCTTTCTAATGAAAAAAAAAAAAAACGAAATTTTAGGGGCAATGGATTTCCATTGAAAAAAGCATTACATTGGACTTCTTGTTAATGATAGAGCAATTGATGGATCAAGTAACTGAAAGAGCACTCCTAATTTAACTAGCCAAAAAAGGAAGTACAATCCACAAAATAATCTCAAACTCTTAGAATGCTAAATACGTTAGATTAGTGTATGATCTACAAAAACTATAATAGAAAATATAGAACAATTAAAGAACACTCCTAATTCAACTACCCCAAGAAAAACAATGAAGTACAATCCACAAAATAAACTCAAATACATGGAATGCTAAATATGTTAGTTGTATAACTGAATAAATACTAGAGTGGCAAATATAGAACATAATTGTAGTAGTGTACAGAGAATTTGCCAAAGGAACAAAGAAGCAAGAGAAAAAGTCTTAATAAAATATGTACATGAGACATTCCTTACACAAAAATACTCCCACTCAGTTAATTGACTAAGTACACTTGTATATCATATATGAGTTTGTATTTCACTGAGTCTCTAATTTCTGATGAAAATTTCAGTCCCTATGGACTTCATTTACTCATCATCACATTTATGAGAAAAAGAGTAATACTTTTAGAAAATAAACCATGACTGTACTAGACATTCCTAAGTAAGTTTTCAAGGAAGATTTTTATGTCATCATCTTCCCAATTTATGTTTTACCACCCACATATTTCGTCAAATAATATGTTCAAATTAGATGGTAACCTAATCCCTCTATATATTACAAGATTGTAACTTTTGGAAACTTAAAATTTGACAACCTTTACAACATACTATTAGATGGCTACAATGATAAAATATTACAATTTTAAGATGATCAAACTTACAAATGTAATTTGACATACTAAACATGAAATCTATAGCTTCTTTGTATTCTACATGCCTTGATAATAAAGTGTAGAGAACAATAAATTCCTAGTCTCTAGCTGGGTTTCCATTGAGACACTTTTAATTTACGACCTTATTTCACCCAATTCTATAGTTAGAGATAACTCACTTAGATGAAATTCCTCGAACTTCAAACATCGATTTTCACATTGGCTTCCACACTTACTGAGCACTTTTCCCTAACTCAGAGTTTGCTCAATTATTTCATAGACACTTAACATTTTAAAGTGCTCATATAGGCATAGAAAACGTCTTCATGCAAATCTGTGATGTAGAGCTCACTTAATGTAAAACTCAAGCAGTGAACATGAGAGAAATGAAGCTGCTTAAAAATCTTGAGGTAACATGTTATGAGTCTCAGCAGATTTAAGTATCTGAATAAAAAAAAATCCATAAAAAGTTTTAAATATGCATCCAATGGTCATGTCAATAAAATAAATTGTCCATTTTATTTTCAATAACCCTTCTGCTATCCACTTTTGATTCCTTCAAACTATTTGTTGGTTTTCTAGGTGTATGGTCTGATTCATGTTTTAATGGAACAAAAATGCATTATAGCTCCATCTTACAATACTGTTGATAGAGAGTTGGATAAAATGGAAAGTGACTCAAAGTAAATGACTTTGAGTTTCCCATTAAAATAAAGAAGTATCATTTCTACTAGCCAACGACAAACCTTGACCCTTATGCACAATTTTCTAGCCACATCCTTTCATATTATAAGAAGAAATCTAGTTTTCTAAACAATGGCCACCCTTTATCTGCAGAGACAACTTGCATTCAGGATATCTCACCCTCCTTTGGAGCTTTGATGCTTAGTTAGAGAACAATACTATGTTAAAGTTGTCATCTCGTCTGATTTTTTTTTTGGGATGAAGTGGACTTTCTTGCTAGGTTTTGAACTCATTCCCTTAACCTAATGCAAAATTATATAGTTCTAAACTTTGAGCAGAATCACAACATAAAAATATTTACTAATCGTGTAAGTATTTTAGAGAATATTCAATGAAGACTTCCCAAAGCTAACCACTCCACATACACTAATAACCTGGAATTTCGTCTCCATCTATCCACAACATACCTAATTAACTAACCCTACAAAAACAGAGTCTGACACACCTCAAAAATCCTGAATCCATGCTTGTGATGACTAGCATTATTATTATGCAGAATTCATGATTGCAGACAAAAGTATTTTCCCTAGACCTAGTGGACTTGTCTAGGAAAACAAAATCCAAAGAATATAGATTTTCCCTTAGATAAATTGAAGAATGGGAAAGAGTCTTACTTGGAATCCATCGCAAAATTTACATTCCTCCTTGCTTGTAAGCTCCAATCGTAGCTCTGAGTGCTATAATTAGAACCTACACATATAACCAAAACAAGCCAAGGATCCACAACATCTACGTAGCATAATTAAATTACTCTATTCAATGAATCAACAAGGCATTGAAATACATGAATATAAATGTAACACAACACATATAGGAAAGCACGATACTCTTTGTATTAATAGAAATAGGAGAGAGTTTGCAATCAAGAATAGTAGTCGATCTTGTAGAGATATCCCCAAGTTTACTTGTCCTTTCTTGTCACAAAGCACACCTTGATATCACGCTAATGCATGAAGATGATGACTCTCTTAGATTGATGGCAATAGCGTGAGGGAATAGTCAGTCTCCAAAATCCAACCCCCGATGTTATATATGACAATATATTTATAGGAGAGGGATGATAGTTTAGGATTTACCATAATGAGCATGAGATCCACTTATGATGGGAAGATGAGCTTAAGGGATAAGAGGTGAAGTCTCCAAGGTAAGATCATATAGGACTCGAGCTTCTTATCCATAGTAAATGGTTAAAACACCCCCTAGAAGCTTCTGGAAGAGAAAGCTTCAAAAATATTTTTAATTCTTCTGAATTTCTAGAATCAACACACCCTCAACAAGGATCAACTATTACTGACTAGCACTAGTGAAAAAGCAAGCAACCAATGTTGAACGTAGGTGGCTAATGGGTATGGTGGGTTATGGCTAAAAACATTGATTTTGAGCAATTAACCCCAAAAGCTTAGAATTTTTGGAAAGGTCATGCTTAGGGATTTGTGTAGGGATGATGAAAACATGTTCACAAATGTTGATTGATCTGGTTTGCATACCTATTTACTAGATGTGACAAAATTGCCTATAATAGATTGTCCCCTAAAGAGAAAAGTCAAAAAATTTAGCTAATTATTGAAGTGCTTTACCTTGTGACATGTACAGATCAAGAACAATTGGTCAATACCATCATTTGTTACAATGCATTTTCATCATGATATCATTGCTGAGGGAGGCATACCCATGCTCAACATATAAGCTAACTTTACATGTACAATGATCAAAAAGTTGTGTTCACTAATGAAAAAGTGTGGACCCATGATCGAATGATTGTCTACATGATCACAACCATCATGCTTTGTAATCTTGCAATAATCCTAAAAGTGAAACTCAGATGGATGGAACTAGATCTAGGGTCTTCTATCTCGTTCAATCGATCATATAATATATGAGTTTAACCATGTGAATGAATGAACTAGAGTTGAACATGGTCGACACTATTTGATTACTGACCAATGATATAAGTCGTTAATAGGCGTGAGAGAAATCATTGATGATGTTAATGGCTCTCAAGGTATGATAGTACAATCTACATGGTGTGAATGAATGAGTTGAATTCGAACACCACACAAAATCTTTCAATTGAAGGCCAATGATGAAGACCTGTCACCGAGAGCGAGGAAACTTTCCATTGATGTATGCAAGCCCCAAGGTACCAATGGGACTTCCTAAGTCAACTCCTTGGATAATTAGCTGATGTCGATAGGAATCAACATGTCGTAGGAGGGCCTTGATGTATCCCCCATCAATGACATGAAGCAGGTATCAAGATTTGAGACAAAGTGATGCTGATGTGGATTGGTTCAGGAATGAAAAACCTGTAATGAAGGCTTAAGAGTATCATAGCAGATATCAACTAAATGAATTCTGTTGAACATATTGTCGACACTGAATGGAGTTGGAAACATGGACCCAAAACCAAATGTGGATGTTTTGATATGGTATGATCAACCAAAAATAAAAGAAAATTTCCCAACCAAACAACCACATATATGAAGTGGAAGAGTGTCATGTTAAAAAGCGACTCACTACCATTAATAGGTATAATAAAATGTTTTCCCAATTTCCCCAACCATTTCTGATCAGTACCTCTTTATTTTCGACAACCTTGAGGTGGATAACATATGATTGATCTATAAGTTCATCCTTCAGATGAATCCCTCCAAGTATTTAACAAAGCCTGAGGAGTGGATCGGTCCCATCATGTTCAAAAAGTCCATCGTTGTTTGATGTTTTTACGAGTCCAGTGAAGGAAAAATTTGACATCTTTTTCATGTTTAGATTGTTTGAAAAAGACCAAAAAAAAAAAAAAAATCCAAAGGTTCATTTTCGTAAAGTTGTTTATTGAGTCCAAAGGTAGATAACGATACCCAAGAGAACGTCTTAGCCATGTTCGACTAAGATATTCCTTTTTTTGTAAATAGTCTATCCCAATCCGGAAAAAGGTTAAACTTATACTGAGTATATTTCTTTTCATTTACTTTAACGAGTTCAAAAAGACAAGTGCTAAAATATTATTCTCATGTTTTGGGAGCCTGAAAAGAGTTGGAAGAGGACTCCAAGGTGTCCCTTTCTCGTAAGCTTACATAGCCCAGAAAAGTGATAAAAGTATGCTCTTTGGTCATGAATCCACCCTTAGAAACATCTTCAGTGATAGGTGTTGATACATACTTAATGCACTATTCGCCTAGCAACCAATCAAGAACAAAGTTTTTAACCAAACGACAGTGACGATGCTACTCATGAATGTGATCGGAAATGTGAGTGTAATCATATTGTTTGAAATTGTATAAAAGTTTAGTTCTCGCCTCATATCAAATGGGTAACTGAAAATGAGTTAAGAATTTGGTTGCTAAGGCACTAAAATTGTTGAATTAATCTCATGTTAGCTCAATATACCACTTTATTTCCACACTGGTAAGTGTGCGTTGGAAAAGACGTAAACGATAGAGATCATTTAGAGAGTTCAGAGAACAACACAAATGATAAGTCATCACATGTGTTATTTTTCCGGAGACAGTTCTTGGCTGTGAGGGAACCAGTGTTCCAAACATCTAATGATTGATTAAAATGATTAAAACCTATGGCAGGAGGGACAGGCCATGCGAGATTGCATCAAAAAATATAATTCTAAAAACCTAGCTTTTAAAATAGAATGGAGAGAAAACTCTGAGGATTACAGGTCCTTTGGATTGAAGGGGTGATTTGAGGAAAGATAGAAGACAAAGTTTAAATAAGGCACTTAACAATCTATATCTAAACTTTTGTGGAAAGAACAATGAGAGACTAAGCAACTGGGGATGAATTTCCAGCATGGTGGAGCACCCTTTAAGGCTTCTTTAAATGAAATTTTTTGGTACTCTCTGTTGAGGACACAACATTAGTAAATATGCTAGTATTAAAATCTTTGATTTTAGAGAGATTTTCTTATTACAAGGGAAAACAAGACCACTGGACTCCGAACCCTTGCCATGTCTAATTTATGGTCTTTTATTTCTTTCCCTGGACCTAACTGTCTAATCAGTGATAAAACTATTTTTTTTTAAATATTTACAAATAAAGTAACAACTTTTAAATATTATATGTATACCAATATATATAATATTTGTTTTTTCTTCTTTTAAAAAATATAAAAAAATCCCATCCATTTACAAGTTTGCATAATATAACTCGAGTTTTTGTCTTGAAAAATAAAATATATGCATATATGAGCGTTGGAAACTAAAAGGAGATGTGTTCAAGCCGTAGATTAAGTAGCATCCACATTGAAGGTGAATAGGAAACACATTATTATTGTTTGTTGGGTGATAATGGAAAGTTGTATGAGGATCCCACTTTTCTTCATACATGTATTATTGATTTGTTTGATAGAAAGTTTGCACAATTATATTTTCGGGAGCTCTTCACTTCTTAATCTTTGTCAGTTGGTGCCACCGGGCCTCCATTAATTTGGAGCTAAATAGTTGTGAACCGTCGATTTATTTTGGATATTAACTCTTTGTACGTGATGGTACATGTTCCAACTTTTGTTGCTAAGGAATCTAATGTTGACTTATATCACTTGAATGCAGGTTCTCCCTCATACTCCCCCATGGGTGCCTACTTTTTGGAAAATCATGCATAGCATTACTACCTTCCAAGTATTGATTCACACAATCTTCAAGGAAATGTACATCAGAGTCAAAGTTCTTCACAATTGTCATGTGGAATTGCTCTCTTGCCCAACAGGGAAATATTGTTGAGAAAAATACCATGGTAACATCACCTCCTATACATATGGAATAGAGTTGGTTAATCGTTGCCAAAAGGAATGATACAAGAAACATGTCATTCATAAAGGTCACATAACTCAACATTGAAAGCTTCATTTTTTTTTCACCCTGTACTTATGAAGTAGGGAGTCAATATCTTCCTTGTTAAGAGAAGTAGGATCATCACATTTAACAACCTTATTTTGTGGAGCAGAGACAACAATCCTAAGAGTTGTGGAGTTCAAAACATAAGCAGTGGCTCTGCCTAGCACTCCAAGAGCCAGAGTGCCCCCGAATGCAGCAGTTCTCTTGCATTTAGTAGTGGCTACCATGGCGTATCCTATTGCCAGTGCTCCTGACACTATACCAACACAAGCCACGTATCTCATAAGGGTAGACGTACTTTCAAAAAATTTCTCGGACTCTCAAAGTTTCTTATCATCTCCAAATATCACTTGTGAAGAAGGAGGAACTTCGCCCGCATCTACTTTAGGAGCTGTCGAAACCCCAAAATTGAAATTCTTAGCCTTTTGCACTTATTTCTGCCCAACAACCAGTTGAATTAATCTAAATTCAATGTTGCTTTGTAGCCAATATGAAAGTAAACTAAGATAACAAGAGGGGTTATACTAGGTCATGAAATTTCTAATATTCCTATAGAAAACCACTCCTTTGTAGTACCCACATTCATAAAATGTGATGAAATTTTCACTTGTACGAGGAGTTGTGTCACAATGCAACTCTATATTAAGATCTCCATGTGTGGTATGTTGGTTATAATCTACCATGGATGAAGAGGTTCTTCGGTCTCCTTATAATAAAAAGAGAAATTCGGATGATAAAAATGCTCATAGGAGCATGCACTCAATTTTTCCATATTTTGTAGCCACGTGGATGAAAGCAAGACTTAAAAGTGGCTCCAACTTTGAGAATGCAAAAGAAGATAAGCAGTTGAGAATGACATCACTAGTTTGAATGAATGGAGAAATTTTTTGTTGTTGGTATTTCTGTAAATTATAAAATGCTTGTTCCATGCATATTGAGTGATATATTGACAAGCCCTTGTGCTTTGCGATGTTTCAATGTGACTCAATCATATACCCTGTCATAATATTCAAGAGCACCACCAGTCACTAGATTCTCTAGTTTATCAACACTGTAACTCAATTTAGAAAATGTAGCTAATGGAATCTGATCAAGCATGGTCCATTCAGGTTGGATATCTACAAAACTCTTGAGCACAACAACATCCTTATGTTTCATGTTGTTCCTGTTTTGATTGTAAAACCAATCCTAGCATTCAAAATCCTTCTCAAATTTCTCTTTTTTACTTCAATTTCTTGGTCCTTTCTCTAGAGGAGGTGCCTCTATTGTTGGAACTTCCACCTAGGGGAAAACCTAGAATTTGAAGGGGGTTTCCCTTCCACCAAAAGATATGATTCCTTATCTGTCTTGTCAAAAATAAACTCAAAGACATTACTTTCTTGTCCACTTCTTGTACTGGGCCGAACATTAGAGCTTTAGGTCCAATCTGCCACCCTTCCAAACATCTAAGCAGAAGGGGACAAATTGAATGATCCGAATGGAGAAACCCAAGAAGAATGCATTAAAATAGTCTACTCGCTAATATTTTGAGATAGTCTTCGCATTGTTTTGGCACAAAAATTTCAGATGTGTGGTCACTATGACATCAAAAACCTTAGACTTAAGTATTTATTTTTCCATAACAGTTTGACTAAAAGGATCAATAAATATTGTGTAACACGGATCTTAAGATAGAAGTTCAATTGAAAACTCAATTCAATGGCATAATAATATATTATATATATATATAATATTAATATATATATATATATAAATATAATATATATATATAATATATATACTATATATTATATATATAAATGCTACATTAGTTTTTTTTGTAGAGGTGGTTCACGGGTGGCCACTACATCCACGGAAAATCTGGGCAGATCAACCCCGAAAGGAATCTTTTAAATCCCTTCGATCAGACTAGCAGGGCCTAACCCCAAGGGTGTTGAGGAGAATTGATCATGTGACCTCCCAATCGGCAAGGTACTTAACAATGGGGACTTGACCAATTGAGCTAACCCTTGGGGCTAAGTACTACATTGGTTTATCTACACCAATGCTTGGAATATTTCCTAACGCATTGATCACATATTAGCCTTGTGGGCTCCTCCCTTAGTTCGACGCCTTGGTTTGTCTCAGTGTCTACTTGATAAATGAGGAACTCCTAATGATATATTCCCAAAGAATGAGAACTTGATATAGGGTTTCAAGCCTTAAGAATTTTAAATAAACCATTTTAACAAAAGGTCAAGAGAAATTTTGTTTTTTTATTTTTATAAAAAGAGCACCCTCTCTGATTAAAAAACACAAAATTATGAAAATTTTATGGTGTAAAATCATAAGCTCGAGTAAAATATTTTCCCTTCATTAAGGCAACCAACTATGTAGAGATTCAACATAGTCATTTCAAGATTCTACGAATTTTATTTGATAGAACCTCACTATTTTTGTTTTGGCACAGTGGTCTACAACAACATATGTAGATGGGTCATTTCAAGATTCTACGAAATTTATTTGATAGAACCTCACTATTTTTGTCTTGGTAGAGTTGTCTATAACAACATATGTAGATGGGTCTTTGCCAACATTTCCATTGAACTTAGGGATATCACTGGGCTATTTTGTGGGAATAACCGACCACCAAGGAGAATGGAAAATGGGATAATTTGTAAGTCAGACTAGATCTAGAAATTCAAGGGTCGTGACAAATGACAACTACCTATTGAATTCTGGTGGAAGACAGCCTTGGTAAGATGGGATGGCTTGAGCAACAGGTATCTGCACGTGGGGATAGGGAGGATTCTAATAAACTAGATACACATAACCTTGCCGCCCAGCTCCAGTATAACCTGTAAAGGTTGAAATGGTCTGGTTTGGATTTGTTGATATTGGTAAGGCATGTGAGAGATACCTTGATATGGTTACCCTATGAAATTTTGCATCATCTATACATAAGGTTGGTTGGGTTATGCCTGCACCATACCATATACATTTTGACCCACTTAAATTTGAGGAATAACCTGACCAAGCACTAGAGGCTATAAGATACCTTGAAGAGGCTGGGTAAATGGGGCTTGGGAGGCTCCATATACTGATAGAATTGGTTGAGGAAAATATGCAGCCTGCAAAGGTTGACTTACATTAACTTGAGCTTTAATAGGTCGGGGTATAGGTTGAAAAGTAGGAATCTGAGATGCAGATGGAACAGGTTGAGAGGTTTGAATTTGATTCATAACTTTTCTAAGTTGTATGAGCAATGTATTTTGCCAGTAATTGACAACCATTCCTAGATGTGGAGGACTCAAATGAGGTTGAGCACAAACTTATCATACTTGATGAGGAGTTGAAAATATTATGACAATAGGTTGCCCCCTACTGAAATAGGAGGGGGATATAGAGGCAACTTCCCCCCAAGAGGAGGGTTACCAATATCAGGTGGATTGGATTGTTGTAGGTTTCCATACCCACTAACATATGGACAAAACTACTTTTGAATTGGAGGTTGAGGTGGAGGAGGAAGAGAATACTATGTAGCTCTCATCAAAGAAGTGCAAGGTAGGATTCCACAAGATGATGACATGGGAGAAGTCCATGGATTGGATGATGCACCAGAAAATGTAGCAAACAATGATTATGTTGATGGTTCTGGACCCACCAACATGTCAGGAGATCTCACCTGTAATAAGTCCCAACTAGACCTCAAACCGTTTGGAGTAGGAGTCCCAGCATTGGGTAGTAATGTAATGACTTGACCACAGTAACACGCAAAGGTAATTATGGAAACTTTTTCAGAAGCGAGTGTGTGACCTTGCAGGTAGTCAAGTGAGATGCATTGGGGTTCTAACACATAGAGTGGAAAAGGAAGTGTGTCCCTTAGAAGGACGTAATAGTAAGCAACTTGAAAGGAACACACGAGCTGAATGACATCACAAGTAGGAAGCGAAATAGTCCGCAATCCAAAGTGACGAGTTAATACAACAACATGTCTCCAACAAGATTCGTACAATTTCATACGATATAGTTCATACACAAATGTGTAATTTAAATAACATACATTGCT
>APFE030316516.1:0-11660 GCA_000404065.3 Pinus taeda | reverse complement strand
TGAGCAAGAAAGTACATAATATAGATCATCTAACCTCTTTCCCTGCCTCCATGGGTCGAGTTCACTATCCTAGGAGCTTTTTCAACCACTTCTAAACTTAGCACTACAAACTAGGCAGTCAAAACAACTTGCCTTTATAAGATAGGAAACCAATTCATTCATTTAATTTTCACCTTTTTTATGAATGAATCTTCTAGAAGAGGTACATAAGAGTAAAAGTGTCATAAAAGTACATTAATTACATCACATAGGATAATAATCCACCCCAAAAAGTCAAACAGGGTTAAACTGCGTTTTTCTGAGCTGTACAGTGAAATTTGGAGAAATTTGCCTGACGGGTCGCGCGTCTCTGCCTGACGGGTCGCGCACCTTTGGGACCACTTTTGCGGCACTTCCAGGTTTCCAAATGAAGCAAGAGTAGGCTTGTTGGAAAGGTCTGTGAGTCTACCTTCCAACCCAACTGGAATTTCTTAATTTGGTGGTCATTTTCCCCTCCAAAATTGCAATCTCTCAAGACTGCTTTCTGTGTCTCAAAAAAGTGACAGAAAGTCATTTTTTGCTTGTTTTTTGACTTTCTGGAGGCCCAAAACTTCGCCAAATCTCTAGTCCTTTGATGAGCATGTGTAACTTTGCATGACAAATCTGGAAATGCTGAGTTTTTGCAAAATGGAGTTGCCGAGATGAAGGGTCTCACGGGGGGTGAGACCCGTTAATGGAGAAAACCTGTAAATTGCCTAAAAAAAAAACCAAATTTACCCAAAATGCTCAAAATTTCTTGGGATTTGTGCTATGGCTAGGCTATTTAGTGCCTTGGTCCTTGAGTGAAGCTTCGACCAAGATATGGAGGGGATCGGGCCTCTTTTTCCGTTTTAGTGCCTCGGTCAGCCGCCTTTGAAGCACCTTCATCTTCGCTTTGCACACGTGCATCCGCACCCAATAATGGTTCTTCATGTTCCTCAACAGTTTCTTATCTTGGTTGGCCTTAGCCAACAGCCTTTTCAAATGAGCATTGTCCCAAATAAGCATAGATTATCGATCTGTGGGTGTCAAATCACCGGGTCTCCTACGAGCCAATTCCCGGTCTTCACGAATCTTCCACAGCTCATAAAGCTTGTGCTCATCCTCCAACTGTTTGTTGCGCTACTCTAAATAGTTAATTATCCATTTTTCCATTTGCAATTTTGTGTGCAGTGACTCATTCTCGGTCCTTTGCTCTCGGATGATATCTTTAAGCTCTGAGCTAGGAGAACAGGAGTCAAGATTAATAATGTCAATATCTGGATCACCTGACAATCCTTCCTCAATCATGGGCTGCTTGCCCCTTTCTGATACCTGTGCTGCTGTCGGAAGCGAGGCCCCTTCCAGCTGGTGTGGAGATAACACTCACGGTGCTGATGAAGAAGGCGAGACCCCTTCCACCTGGTGTGGAGAAAGTACTCGCTGAGCTGCTGCAAATAAGGCCCTCTGGCCTCTCTGATAAGTAACCAAAGGTGAGGAGATGACATGTCTAGCGATGGGGATGTCATGCTGCTGAGATGGTCCTCCCTCCTCGTGAACAACCTCAGGATGTGGCAGGGGTGATGATGTGAAAAGTTCACGAGAGATGAACTCCTCCCATGAGATGCCTTGCTGAGCCAACTGATGTAATACTACAAGCTGAATCAAACCATAATGGTAAAGGCTCCTATACTGCTATGTCGGGCTCTTCCTCTACATTATGGACACCATCCTCTCAATGTTCTGATAGAAGAAAACAGGGATATTCATCATCCGTACCCATGTGAAGTGCATCAATATGCGGATATGGTACGAATATATTTGTGAAAATCTGCCCTCACTGGTAAAATAGAGCATGATGAGCCTCATCATGAGAGCATACTCGCTCCTGAGAAATCTGAATGGAAACACACCTGTCAATTGTCTCATGAATGCTGGTCTAACAAAAGGCTCCAACTGAACACTATCCAACACCTTGCGCTTATTCCATATCTCCCCGACATTAGGTATCCCTGTAGCCTATGCAATCACCTCAGGTGTCAAAATAAAGTCCACCCCGGCAAGGTTGACATGTCCATCATGCAAGTGTAAAACAAATAGGCGAGCCAACTCTCTGTGGTGCTGAATCCGAGAGATCTTCTTGCAAAACTCATAGCAAGACATGTAGTGAAAACATGAGACTGTCATAGGACAAGCATGTAAATCTGTCAAAGAGGTGGGCTCCTCTCTCCTGTGATGACCACCCTTTCCACCCTTATGAGGCCTCCTCTGTACCTCAATCTCTGAAGCTGATGCTTGGTCATCACTCTGCTCATAGGTTTCAGTTTCTGACATTGTTTAAGGAGCAGAGTGGCCAAAATGTACTGCTGTTTCTGCCTGTAAAATGCTGATTTATATGTTGTTTCAAGGGGACAAGGAACATGAGGGGAATGTTAGGGGAGGGGCAATTCTAAAGGGAAAATGGGAATAAAATATATAAAACAAGGATTTAAGGGAAAAAACATTGCAAAAATCATTGCATATGCATCATGATATACATTTGTTTACATGGGCATAATGAGGGGTAGGGTTAGGGCTTGAGTTTTTATTTTTTAGGGAAGAAGGGTAGGGTTTAGGTTTTCTTTACAATTTAGCAAGGGAAATTTACATGGAATATCAAGGAAAGGAAAAGGGAATGGGAAAAATGATTACAAGGGCAATACCTTTCAAACAGCATAAAACCCTCAGGCAAATCGGCGATTTGATAGCTCCTTGGGTGAATTTGCAGTCGATTTCAAAAGGAGGGCGCTGACGGGTCGCGTGCCTCTGACAGGTCGCGCCCGTTGAAAAAAAAATGCACTGTGGAAGGCGCTTGACGGGTCTCGCGCCTCTGACGGGTCGCGTGCCTGGCCTGACGGGTCGCGCGCCTATCCTGCTCCCAAAATCACTCAAACTTTCACTCAATCACTCGCCCAATCTCTCTTGCAAGAGACTTGGATGCACAATAAGGGTGAATGGAGGAAGATTGGGCTTTTATAACTTTGATTTGAAATAATTTCATTCCCAAACCCACTTTATAATGTTTTTCCTTTGACACTTTAAAAACTTGACTTTTTTGGTTTCCTTTGTCCTGAAATTGACTCATTTAATGCTTTTGCTCGATTCTTTTTGCAGGGATATCATCTAAGGGATCTTGGCAAGGGAGCCAGGGTTACATGTTGTCCTTGGAAGTTTTTTGAAATTTCATCACTTTTTACAAAAATTTGAAAAATGGCCTTGGCTTTAAAAACAGAGTTTTAAAATCCAAGGTGAAAATTAATTGTACAAGAGAGAAATTTGCAAAGAAACACCTTTAAAATCATCCCTCTGGCTTGATGAACATTTATTGACCTTCAGAGACATGACCTTGAAGACAAACTTGACCAAAACCCTAGACCTAGGAATTTGACCTCAAGACAAGACAAAACAATCTTGAAAGAGTTTAATGACTGAAATGACTTTGATCCAGCAATGCCAAGAGGGGGAAAAAGACACCAGCTCCTCCATCAGGGTTATAGCATGCCTAATGGGATGCAAAAAATGACACTGATGAGACACCTACCTATGCAAATGCAAAGAGCTTTGATCGCTGATGGAGGGCTACTAGACCGACTCTAACAGGAGGCATCTGTCTTGATCTCAAATGGTTGTTGCAAGTCTGGTAATGTGAGCATTGGTGCAAAACAGAGGTGATTCTTTAACAAGGAGAATGCTCATTGTTAGGTTTCCAACCAAAAGAACTTTTCTTTCACTCTGCCCTTGGTGACTTGACTTAAAGGCCAAGTGATATGAGAGAACCCCATCATGAACCTACAGTAGAAATTGGCAAGACCCAAAAAGTTGCGGAGCTCTATTAGAGTGGTTGGGGATGGAAAATCTTGAATGACTTGTATCTTGGATGGGTCCACATGTACGCCCCACTCATCAATTATGTACCCCATATATTGACCCTGGGTCAGGCCAAAGGTGCATTTCTCCAAGTTAGCACACAACTTGTGTTGTTGAAGGGTTTGAAGGACCTGTCGAATATGGTGGAGGTGCTCTTCCCAACTCTGGCTAAAGATCAAGATGTCATCTAAATACACCACCACAAATGCATTATTGAAGGGCTGCAAAATGTCGTCCATTAGTCTCATGAAATTTGCATTGGCATTCGTCAATACGAACGACATGACCAACCATTTAAAAAGGCCCTCCTTGGGTTTGAAGGCAGTCTTCCACACATTAGAGGGTTCGATAGGCACCTGGTGATAACCTAACTTCAAGTCAATCTTCTAAAATATATGGCCCCCTTGAGCTGGTGCAGAAGGTCATAGATCTGCGGGATTGGGTACCTATTCTAGACAGTGATCTTGTTCAACGCTCAATATTCAATACAAAGTATCCAAGTCCCATCCTTCTTTTGTACTAATACAATCGGGCTCCCACAGGGTGATTAGCTTGGCCTAATCTGCCCTTTCTGCAGTAGTTCCTAAATCTGCCTCTTGATCTCATTTTTATCCACAATAGAGCATCGATAGATCGATCCATTAGGCAGTAGCACGCCTGGGTTCAGATCGATGGAGTGCTTGACCTGACAGTGCAGAGGTACCCCGGTGGTTGAGGTGAAAATGTCCCTTTACTCCTCGATGACCTTGTCCATCTATTGTCATTGTGCAGACGATCCCTACCTGGAACCCGTGGCCACAACCTTCTTCTTGCCTTAGGGGTGAATCATAAGGAAAACGAATTTCCTGGTCTAGAAATGATCTTACTGCATTGCTTTGTAGTGATCAAAGAGATGGTGGTAAGCAGGGCTACCTCTCGTATCTTGTACAACTTATTAGCCAAAGTAATAATCACAAAGCGAGGTTTAGACTCATATAAAACATGTCGCTTCCACAAGTATGGTTGTCCTAACTATACATCAAAAACTTCAAGAGGAGCAATGTCACACACTACCTCATCCATGAAGGGCTTGATGCTATAGGAAAGGCGACACCACTGGTTGACGCGAAGAACTCGTCATTGGTGAAGCCACCCAATGGTGTACGGTTGTAGATGTGTTGTAGTCTTTAGGCTCAACTGCTTCATGACTTCCATTGAAATGAGGTTTTTTTGGCTCCCACTATCGACAATGAACTGCAGTGGAGAACCCTTCACCCACATCTATGAGTGGAAGAGGCATTCCCCCTCCTCTAGATCCCTAGGCTCAATTTTATGGATCTTTGTGGTGGCCATGGTGGCAATGGGCTCCACATCAATGATATGCTTCCCTTTGTCAATCCCCTTATTGAGTTCTGATTCAGAGTTAGAACCTACATTTGATTTGGAGGCCTTCAACTCGGCCACCAGTGACTGCTTGGCCCAACACTCACTTGTATTGTGAGTGCAGCTCTTATGGAACTTGCACCATTTTCCCCTGTCCTTCTTTGTCTTCGTGGTATTTTTCTTTGCTTGCGGCTTCAGTGGGTTGTCCTGGGTAGCCTCGCCTTGGCTTGGTCCCTTGTTCTATGGTTTGGGGGCAGCTTTTCCTTGCTTTCAATTCGCAGATCCAAAGTCTCGTTTCTTCTGTTTAAAGTTTTGTTCAATCTTTATAGCATACCGATATGTCGTGACTAGCGAGGAAATGTCCAATGTAGAAAATATGTATGTAGGTTAACCCGATAATGCAATATAAATCAAAGCATAATATTAAAACCTACTTCTATTATCAATTTGCGGAAGCTTAAAGATCGAGTTGAACAATGTAACCAAAAGAAGAAGAAGAATCAATACACAATACACATGAAAATACTTTGGGAAAAGCTTCGGCTAAAAATTCCACTATCTATATTATCATACAAGGTGGAAATACATAGGAATTATACAAAGCCTTAGCTCTCACAGCTAGCCAGCTCTCAGTACAATCCTCACACATGCTCACAGGAAATCCTAGCTTCTCACTAGCCTTCCTCTCTGCCCTCCAAGCTCTTATTTCCTTGCGTAATTCCTCTGGAATGATCTCCTTCAACCAAGTGGAAAAACTCGATTTACCAAGTGGATGATCTCTTGATCTCACACACTGTCAGAACTACACAATCCTCAAGGAATGATGCCTTGACTTCATGCATGATTTTTCTTAACACATGCAACTGATAGTACAATGTCATTGACTTTAATCTCGATTGGTTCTTTCTCATAATATACATGCATGAGTTTCTGATAAGGGAATATTTAGTCAAGGAGTACACTAGTTGAGTGCATGCATGCATCAATTGACTGTTAACTCACCATTAGTTCCTCAAACAGTTTGGAACTAATTTAACCAGACTTAACTCAGTAAACTGAGTTAACTAATTACAACTCAAATATAACTCAATCTTATCTCCTCAATTTAAGGGATAACTATTGCATGACTTCAAAAAGAATTCTAACTTGAATTTCTCCAACTAATTAAGTCAAAATAACTTAATTAATTATTTCCAAGTAGATGTTAAGACTAAATTCAATTTTAATTCACAATTTAATTCAAGGACAAATTAAATTGGAATATTCTTGTTGCCACATTTCAACACTCCCTCTCAACAAGAAAGGGATTATTTGCCACCCCGATCTTGTCTCTATGGAAATCAAATTTACACTTTGACAATGTCTTTGTCAAAATGTCAACATCTTGCTCCTCTGTCAGAATATGCTACAGCAACATGATCCTACCATCTTCAATGGATTGTTTTACCTTGTAAAGCCAACGAGAACTCACAACTGACTTGTTCTCAAGTCTCAGAACCACGTCCCAAACACTGTTACGAACTATGGAGTCATACTCCTACACTGTAGCATCAACCCAAATCAGCTACTACACTGCTTCCTCAAAGGAAGATGGCTCAATCTCAACACATTCCCCAAAAAGGGACATGTATCCAGTGTACCTCTTAGGTGACCACCTTTGTCTGTGCTGAGAAGATGGTGCTCCCACATTCTCTCTCACATCCTCCAACAATTTGCCAACTTTTCTTATGCGCTTCCATCCATCTCTGGAAGACTCTGCTTGAGTGAATGTCTCCACTCCTGGAACCTCTGCATGTGGCTGCTCTGCGTCAGTCTAAGGCTCCTCCTCCTTAGGAACCAATAGTTCCTCCACAGCCTGTAGTTGGATCTCCCTCTCAAGGGAAACTCGCATGGCCTTTTGCTCATCAAACTTGATATCTTTGCAAACCATTGTCCTCTGACTAGTAGGAAAGTACACCCGATTGTTGTGAGGTGTATCAGTGTACCCCACAAATATCCCCAACTCGGTTGTCGGCTCAAGCTTCTTCCGTGAATCCTTTGTCACATGGCAATATGCTGATGAGCCAAAGATCCTGAAGTGACCCACATCTGGTCTCTTATCGGAGAAAGCTTCCTCCGGTGTCTTCATCCCAAGTATGTGATGTGGGCTTCTATTATGCAAATAGGTTGTTGTGTTGCATGCCTCAACCCACGAGTGAAGTGGTAGGCCTTGGCCATGTAGCATCACCCGTGCTGCCCCTACAATAGTTATGTTCTTCCTCTCAGCCACCCCATTCTGATGTGGGTTATGAGGTGCCGTCAACTCCCGTTTAATTCCTTCCACTGCACAGAAGTCCTTAAACTCTTGAGACACATATTCTCGACCGTTGTCACTTCTCAAGGCCTTTATCTTCTTCCCTGACTCTTTCTCGACCAAAGCTTTGAACTCACAAAACTTTTTGAAGGTTTGGTCCTTCTTCTACATGAAATAAATCTAGCATTTATGAGAATAATCATCAATGAAAATCACATAATACCTCTACTTCACTGTGGATGCTATCGAGAATGGTCCACACACATCAGTATGAACTCGCTCTAAGATAGCCTTTGCTCGATTGTCTCGATCATGGAAGGAAGACTTGGTGTAGTTTCCCAAGGTATAACCTTTTCATGTGTCAACTTGCTCAAGTTTACCTTTGGGAAGTCCTATAGATATCTGTTGCATTATCTTCAAAGCCCCATGATGCAAATGGCCCAACTGCCTGTGCCACAACTCGCCAATGTCTTGGCTTTGCACTAATTATGCTTTCATACTCAATGATGCACAATCATCTACCTCTAGTTTATTAGAGATTCTTCACCTGAATCCCTATCCTCTTGGTCTGACCCGTGGCTATGTGTCTTAGGAACACCTTTCCTTTACTGAAGACAACATCATAGCCTTTGTCATCCAACATCACAACTGATACCAAATTCTTCTTCAATCTAGGCACATACTTCACATCTGTCAAGGTGATAGGAGCTCCATGCTCCCTCTGAAAAGCAACTGTGCCCACTCCTGAAACATTATACTTTCTTTCATCGCCCATCTCTATGCGCATCTTGAGGTCCTTCTCCTCCAAGGTACTCAATAAATTTTTATCACGGGTCATGTGGAATGAGGCTCCACTGTCAAGATACCAAACACAACCCATCATCGATGACACCATGCATCCAATGAGGGTAAAGACCATTTTGAACTGAGAGGCTAATGCCTCACCTTCCGATCCTATCAAGGATCCCTTCTTGGACTTCTTCAATGGGCAATTAGTCACATAATGTCCTATCTCGTGACAATTAAAGCATCTCACTTTAGACTTGTCACCCTTCTTCCCTCCATGAGAAGAATTCGATTTGGAATGGGAAGCTTTCCCCTTCCCTTTCCTTGCCTTACTTGCTAAGGCCAAATTTTCTTCATCATTATCCTTGGATAAGAACCATCTCGTGTGCTCCTCCTTATCTCCTCCTGTATTAGATCCGACCACAGTCGTTCCCAATCCGGCAGTTTCTCCTTTCTGTTATCACTCAGGTTTTCCTAGAAGTTGTGTAAGAGGAAAGTATACCCGAGGTAACCACAAACCAACCTTTTAGATGCAGAATCTAGCCACTCTGCATCCAGAGAGGGCTCTCTCTTTATGATTTATCTTTGTTCTTGGAAGGTTTTAGGCTAGTTATAGATTCAAGAGTTTGTTTTGAGAAAATGGTGGAATCCACAAACTAAGGGCAAGATTGAGAGCTTTCAGTCCATTGGGCTATGGAGTCAAAGGATGGCTTTACTGGATTTCTATTCTAAGCACAAGATGGTATTACAGGGCAAGATAGCTAGACAGAGAACAATCCTTAAAATTTAAAGTGGATGGGATGATTTTGAAGGGATGAAAGGCAACTAAGAGTCTTTCACCATGTCCAAAAGAAAGAAATGAAATGACTACAAACTAAGAGCAATGAAGAATCCTTTGTTATAGTAACCAACAGTGTTTAAATTAGTAAAGCAAGAGCATTTAGGAATTCATGCTTATAACTAATTTAGAGGAAAACATCAAGAATAATAACATTTGGAAACAGAGTACAATTAAGAAAATTTTGTTTCAATCTCTTATGCAACTTATTCAGGAATGGATATGATGGTATTATGTGTTTAATATTAGTAAAGCAAGAGCATTTAAGAATTCATACTTATAACTAATTTGGAAGAAAAAATAAAGAATAATAACATATAAAAACAGAGCACAATTAAGCGAATTCTATTCCAATCTCTTATGCGAATTATTCATAAATGGATATGATGATATTATAGACTGATATAAAATTTCAGAGAAAGGGTAGAAACACTTATTGGACTGCTGTCCAACACATGAATCCTGCAACAAGTCTTGTGCTTTAAATCCTCATCCAGCCAAGCCACGAAAAATTTCTCCAAGCGCTTTTATTCTGAAGTTTCAATGTTACAGCCAAGTAATGGAATCCCCCTCAATGTTTCCAAGAGTGGAGTATTTATACCAATTCTAAACTAAAATATCTTGAAACAAATATCAAAATTGGTTCACAAATCTCTCCAACTATTTACATAAATAGAACTTAATTAAAGGACACTCAAACTAATGCATCTATTTGGCACTATTTTGTATGGATAGGTGATGACAAAGAGAAGAATTTGAATTTGATCCAACTCTTAGTTGATGATGAGGCATCCAAGTCACTAACTGTTTCCTTTCTTTGTGCAATCTGCTCCAACAATTCTGCAAACTTGGGTTCCAATGATATTTTTGTATTTCTCAATCCGTAATAGATATGTAAAATGTGAAAGAGGTTATTGTAGATCAATATGTTGGTGAGATAAACCTCTTTCATTTTCCCAAAATTCCTCTCCAGCTATGCATAATAGTCTCTGTAAAAAATATGTGTAAAACATAGTTTTACAGAGTCTGAAAAATGGCCTGTAAAGATGTGCATGTATCTCTCATTATAAAATCACTGTGAAAAAAATGAGGTAGGTTGTTGTAGATGGGTATCTTAGGAACAAAAAACTCATTCGGTTTTGTATGAAGTATTTTTGATTGGCCAAAATACTCTCTGCAAAATGATGACTTAAACTGAAATGTTCTGCAAAAAGTGCTTTCCAACCTTGTTTAATATTTCCAAAACCATAATGGTTGTTAGAAACGTGAGAGAGGTTTTTGTAGATGGCCCTCTCAAGAACATAAACCTCCTTCATTTTTGTAAAATTCATCTTGTATTGATCACAATATTTTCTTCAAAACTATGACTAAAATATGCAATTTCTGCAAAAATGTTCCTTCTTGTTATGTTTTTTCATCTTTTTACTTTCTTGCTCTTTTGACTGTTTTACTTTCACTTTAGACAAACCTCAATATTGGTGAAAGTGTTATCATCTCTTTTTACCATTTTACTGCCTTCTGTATTCACTTTTACTGTTTACCTCTGACTGCTCTGTAACTTCGTTTTAACTTTCACTGACTTTTACCTGATACACTTTAACCACTAATACTCTTTAACCACTGATACTCTTTAGCTGTTATGTTTTCTAACCTCTGTTTGAATAGATTTGATAACAATCTTGGAGTAAACAAATCTTATGACTAGTATTAAGACATTTTATCCAAGGATGTGATCTTCTGATTACCTCTTCAGGGGACAACTGAGTAGATTTTTCAAGCAATTCCCCAATGGACAAGGGAGTGAGGTTTTGACCAGGTTCAAAATGGAGCATCACATTGATAGCTTGGGGAGTAATGGGGAAAAGAACACTCTGGTCAAGGGATATTACAACTCTTTGAGTCAGATCATAGTTAGAATGGTAGTAATGGATGATTTCTGGGAAATAAATGACTGAAGGAATGAGATACCTTGGGAGATTGGATTCCCACAACCCTATAAGATTGTGCCCCTTTGAGTATTCGTCTTTGCAGCGATAATAGCTCAATAGGGGACTTTCATGAAAATGCAGGTCTTTAATTTGGAAATCTTCATCTATCAAAGGTAAATATTCCAATTCATGGTGAGGAGCATTCAGTGGAGTAATATTCAGAGCTTTCGACACCTCCATTTTGGTTCTTGTGGATTCAAAATGGAGGTTTTTTGTTTTACTTAGAGGCTGGGCGGGATTTCTAAAAAATGAAGGAAATTGGCACAATTTGTTGGTTCAGGGAGCAATTACACAATTTTGAAACACCTGGGAAGGACTCAGTGATGATTTTTAATCACTATTTCAGTGGAAAACAAAGAACACTGAGTTTTACTTGCAGTCGGGGCGGGGATTGCCAGGTGGACAAACCACGGTGGCACAAAACTTTTCGGAAGTTTTATTCATATTTTTGTATTTAAACATACATATGGAATGTTTAAAGTTTTTGTAT
>APFE030316512.1:0-14613 GCA_000404065.3 Pinus taeda | reverse complement strand
CAAGTGATGGTTGCAAATGGAGGAACAATAAATTTCTCTAGAAAGTGCCATAATATCAAGCTATCCATGGGAGAATATATATTGACTAGCCCAATGCTTTCCATTCCAATGGGAGCTGTTGATGTTGTATTAGGAGTCCAATGGCTACAATCCTTGGGTACAATAGCTTTTAATTTTCAAGAACTTTTCATGAAAAATTTTGTAGAAGGAAAGGAAGTTGAATTAAGGGGTATTGCAAGTAAACTGGAAAAGATAATCAGCTCTAATGGTATGACAAAGCTTCTAAAAAAGGAACGAAAAGGTGTAATTGCACAATTATGTTCACTAGATGTTTCCACATTGGAATCATCTATTTCTCCAGATCTTCAAATAGTCTTGGACAATCATTCCAAGGTATTTGAGACTCCCAAAGGTCTCCCACCTATTCGTGATCATGATCATGCTATTCATCTGATTCCAGGAAGTGTTCCTCCAAGCATCAGGCCGTACAGATATCCCTATGCCCAAAGAGTGAAATTGAATGTATGGTTGCAGAAATGCTAGAGGCTGGTATAATTCAACCGAGTAAAAGTTCTTTCTCTGCTCCAGTAGTATTGGTGCACAAGAAGGATGGTCATGACACATGTGTCCAGATTTATTAGGGAGCTCAACAAGCCTCACTATTAAAGATTAATTTCCCATTCCTGTTCATTGATGAATTAACTGATGAATTGCATGGATTCAATTTACTTCAACCAAGTTTGGATCTTCATTCAGGATATTCATTCAAATCATAATGGAATACTGAAGACATTCCAAAAATAACATTTAGAACTCATGAGGGTCATTATGAATTTTTGGTCATGCCTTTTGGCCTTACCAATGCACCCTCAACATTTCAAGGTTTGATGAATTCATTTTCAAACCATTCCTTAGAAAATTTGTGTTAGTATTCTTTGATGATATACTAATCTACAACAAGTCTTGGAAGGATCATGTTGAACATGTTGACAGGGTGATACAACTATTGGGAGAAAAACAATTATATGCAAAAGGATCCAAATGTTTCTTTGGAGTACAAGAGGTGGAATATCTGGGTCATATTGTATCTCATGAAGGAGTTAAGGTAGACCCTAGCAAAAATTAAAGCCATTAAGGAATGGAAAATCACCACATCCATAAAGGATCTGCGAGGATTTCTCAGGTTGACAGGGTATTATCTCAAGTTTGTTAAGAATTATATGAGAAATAGCAGCACCTCTAACAACATTATTGAAGAAAGATGCATTTTCATGGACTCTGGAAGCAACAAAGGCCTTTGAACATCTTAAAGAGGCAATGTGCCAAGCACCTATCTTTACTTACACCAGACTTCACAAAAACCTTTAATTGTGGAATGTGATGCTCAGAATGGAATTGGTGTTGTTTTAATGCAAAATGAAAGACCCATTGCTTTGAAAGTTGTCCCAATCAAGGGAAAGTTTTACACAAAGCTATTTATGAGAAGGAAATGTTGGCAATACTACATGCACTTAAGAAATGGCGACCTTACCTAATGGGAAGACACTTCAAGGTAAAAACGGATCATGATAGCCTTAAATACTTTTTAGAACAAAGATTATCCTCTGAAGAGCAACAAAAGTGGGTCACAAAGATGTTGGGTTATGACTTTGAAATCATCTACAAAAAAGGGAAGCAAAATGTGGTGGCAGATGCACTCTCAAGAAAGGATGAGGATGTGGAAGCATTGATGTGCGCCATTTCTATTATCCAACCAGATTGGATAAACGAAGCAAGGGAGGAATGGAAGAATGATGAAGAAGTGTGGGCACTTATTCGAAAGTTACAACAAGATTCCAGTACGTCGGATACAATTAGCTGGAAAAATGATTCATTATGGTACAAAGATCACTTATACCTCTGTAAGAATTCTAAACTGAAACAAAAGATTCTTATGGAATTACACACTTCTCCCTTAGGAGGGCACTCAGGATTTTTAAAAACTTACCACAGGGTTAAGAAGGAATTATTTTGGGATGGCCTTAAATCATATATTCAAAAGTTTGTGGTGGAATGTTTGGTTTGCCAACAAAATAAAGTTGAAACAATTAAGACATCAGGTCTATTACAACCCTTATCCATTCCAAGCCAACGTTGGGAGGAGGTTTCAATGGATTTTATCACAGGTTTACCCAAGTCTGAGGGAAAGAGTGTCTTCATGGTGGTAGTTGACAGACTTACCAAGTATGCACACTTTTGTGCATTATCACATCCATTTAAAGCCAGTACAGTTTCTACTACATTTATGCAAACAATTCAAAAGCTACATGGAAATCCAAAGATTATTGTAAGTGGTAGAGATCCCATTTTCACTGGAAATTTTTGGACAGAATTATTTTCTTGTCTTGGTACTCAGTTATCTAATGGCTCATCTTATCATCCTCAATCTAATGGGTAAACTGAGATAGTAAACAAATGTTTGGAAGGATATCTTTGTTGCTTTGTATCTGAAAAATAGACACAATGGGTCAAATGGTTGCCTTTGGCTGAATGGTGGTATAACACTTCCTTCCATACAGCAACAAAAATGACCCCATTTATGGAACTTTATGGGTATCAGCCACCATCCATCACATCATATTTAAGAGAAAATTCAAGGTTCAAGCAGTGGAACATCACATCGGACATCAACAACAAGTCCTCTAACTCTTAAAGGATAACCTCATGTTGGCACATAATAGAATGAAACAACAGGCATATCAACATCGAAGCGAAATAAGTTTTGATGTAGGTGATTGGGTATTCCTATGGTTACAACCATATAAGCAAATGTCCCTCAAGAAAACTAAGAAGGATAATAAATTATCACCAAAGTATTATGGTCCGTACAAGGTGTTGCAAAAGATTGGTACTACGGCATACAAATTAGAGCTTCCTGCAGCGTCTCGATTGCACCCAGTTTTCCATGTTTCATGTTTAAAGAAGGTTATAGGTGATAAGATCCCAGTTCAAACAATATTGTTAGAACTTGATGAGGAAGAAAAAATTATATTGGAACCAGAAGCATTCACAGAAACAAGAACTCGACAGCTACGAAATCAATCAATTTTAGAGTATCTTATCAAGTGGAAGAACTTATCTGCTGAAGATTCCACATGGGATGATATTTTATACGAAGCATCTAGAACTATCAAGTGTTGAGGACACACTTTTTTTTTGAAGGGAGGGGCATGTTGGGTCCCTATAATACTAGTGATTACTCCATTACTATTGTAGTTGTACCCTTATTAATTGTTTGTGCCTTTTTTGTTCCCATTGTATTAGAGTGCCCATAGAATCGGCTCTATTGTTATTTTGTGGCTTTATATTATTATTGTTAGGTCGGCTGGGTTATATTGTGACTCCTTAGACTCCTATATATAGAAAGGAGGTTTTGTCATTTGAATAATCCAAGAATTGTTCATTTATGTAATGTAAAGAAGGTTGCCCCCTCAAAGAGGCTGAATTATAAGGCATTGATCTATCTTTTCTATATTTTCTTGAGCTGGTTTCATAACATTAGGCCAACCAAGCTAGCAGAAATATTGATTTTCCCAAGGTCACTTCAGAGGTGCATCAATTCTCCTAAGGCAACTATATTTTTGACATTTCTCTAAAACCATGACACCTGTGGAAAAAGTGAAGGAGGTTTTTATTCCTTGGACTATTTTGGACAAAAACCTCTCTTAGGTTTCCAAAATTCATCTTTTCTTGCTCAAAAGCATCATTGGAGTAAAACCTATCCCGATGTGTGGAACAGGGGATTTGTCGAAATGAAGTGAAATGAAGGGGATAAGGGGATTCTAAATTCTTGAGAAAATTCTTGGAAGTAGGGAGGGATGTTAGGAAGTAGAGGAAAGTGGAATATCAAATATTGAGTGAGGGGAAGAGGTCCAAAAGGGAAAAATATAGGGCTAGCCTAGAAAATTGTCAAGTTGTAGCAAGAAACTAGGGTTTGTGCGAAAATGAGGAATTTGAGAGATATCAATGATGGGAAGTGTTTAATAAGGTACATTAAGGATAGGGGAAGGTGTATGAACATCGGGATACAAGTTTTGCTGATGATTTTACCATCCAAGAGAAATTACCTTCAAAACCCTAGGAGAAGGAAATAAACCTTACCTAGGCACAACTGAAGCATGAACAAGGTGTAGAATGACCCAGCGGAACTTGACATGATGATGAAAACCCTCTGAATGATGGTACACTCAGCTTAATGGTGACATGGACTGAAATTTGGACAATTTTGAAAGGAGTAAAAGCAAACCCTAGACCTAATACCTAGTGACCAAATTTTATTTGAAGATGCTCTGAAATGACAAAATTGACCTTGACACATTAGAATCACTTTGTAAGAGCATGTTTGATCACTGGAGGAAGGCTGCAAAGACTGACACTAACACCTAGCATAGTTATATATGCGGACGCGTCTGTTAGCATCCTATCCTCAACTTCTTGGCAAGCTTTAGGTTCTCCTTAGCTCGTCCTCGTGACCCAGAATATGTTAGCTTTTAACAAAGGAATCAATCAACTGTTAGGGATGTTTCCTAAGTTTCTTATTACTTTGGGAGGAAAGGCTATCTATATAGACATGATGGTTGTCCAAGACCCTTTATATTTTAATCTACTCCTTGGCCATGACTATGTTTATGTCATGGGAGCTCTTGTCTCTTCTCTCTTTTGAGTGATGTGTTTCCCACATGAAGGAAGCATTGTGATCTTTGATCAGCTTACATTCATTGGTCCTGAATCATCTCCCAATCAACCATCATCTCTAAATGGTTCTCATATGCAATTAGTATCACCCTTGCCACAGATTAATTATGTGGCCACTGTTCCATGCCCACATCTACTGATGATCTAGTAGGCGATGTAGTATACCATGTACTGGGGGCATTGGAGCCCTAGTTTTCCATTAGATCCCTGGACATGTATCCCTTCCAGACTGTTTTTCTCCCATCTAATGGGAACCTCTTGGACGACATGTCCTCTTTTGGTTTATGATAAAAGGGATTTGGAGCAAAGTTCCTTTTCCTATGTCAAGCTCCTTAAAAAATGAAAGAAAGGATTTGGAGCAGAGTTTCTTGTCTTGTGTCAATCTTGTTAGAAAATGAAACAAGGGTTGGAGCAGAGTTCCTTGTCTTGTGTCAAGCTCCTTAAAAAATGAAACAAGGGTTGGAGCAAGGTTCCTTTTCTTGTGTCAAGCTCCTTAAAAAATGAAACAAGGGATATGAAGATGGTTCTTTCACTATGTCAGCCTCGTTAAAAAATTATATAGGTTCCATAAGGATAGTTCTTTTTCTATGTCAACCTCACTAAAAAATGAAATAAGTGTCATGAGCATGGTTATTTCCCTATGTCAAGCTCATTAAAAAATGAAACAAACTCCCTTCCAATTCGAGTCTTTGATTAGATCTCATAAAATCCCCAGTGGAGTCGCCATTTTGGCTGACATGGTCAAGAGGTTCCCTCGATATTGTTTTCTACCTTTTTAGATTTGAGGGATAAATTATGAAAAGGGACATGATGGATTTTTCTTTTTCATCTCTTTTTCAAAATCTCTAAATATGAAAAATTTACTGAGTTATTCTTACATAGAACTCATTAAAACTTTACGAGAAATAATCGTCACCATGATGAGACTGAGCTTCTCCTTCCTAGGGCTCATAAAACTTACGAGGATGGATTCATTAGAAGAATGAACTCACAAGACAAGAATATTCTATCCCCTTCAATCTTGTGATTAAAAATAATTGGGGACTCAATAGAAATAGCGAGGGAAAATGAATATGAGATATCCTTTGTATAGGCAACATGTCGCTCTTGAACATGACACTCTTATGCTGTGGTGTCGGGTTTGGGATATCCCCACTTAGAGACTTGTCCTCCTAGGTTTGGGTGATCCATTTTGCCTCTCATTTGACTATGCCATTCTATCATCATGACATTTCATCCTATGTCGAGTCAGATGCTACCACACTCTAGATTCGTGTCGCCAATGTTCAAGAGAAGTCTAATCTACAGTTATTTACCTATACATTGTTTGAGTCATTGTTACAATACTAAATATTATTCCACTTTATTCCTTGTTTCATGTCAATGATGGAGGATTCATCATTGCCCTCCTTCGGTGAGTCACTTCCTGTTGACTTCAACTCATTATCCAGGAAGATGAATTAGAAACTCCCTATCAGTAACTTAGAGCTGGTATGCCCTAATGGCCATTTCTTTGCATCTGATGGTAGGTCTTCATTATTGGCTTTCAATCGAGTGATTCCACGAGTGTTTGACTTTAGATTAATTATCACATTCATGGATTGTACTATTGTACCTTGAGATCCATTGTCATTATTGGTGGTTTCTCTCGTACCTATTAACGGTCAATGTCATTGGATGGTAATCAGGTGGTTTTCTAGCATGTGTGACTTCAACATGTTTATTTGCATGTTAGGATTCATACATTGATTGGGTCGGGATGGATTCATCATATGGATGGTTGCGTTGATTCTATCGATTCCTGTATTGATCTCAGATATCTATATGTATATGCCTCCTTGATTTGCAAGTCTCCTAATGGTGTGTGTCCTCGTCCTTGCAAGCTCTTAAAGCATCTTAGCCATCACTACTCGTTCTACCTTCATGCTTTAGGGGGCATATGTTACACAGTATTTTGTCACACCTCCTACACTTCCCTGTGACATACCCCGAAGTGATTGAAACATGACAATTATACAGTATACTCATCCATGTATACAAATCAAATCCCTCCTTTAACTTTGCTTGGAAAATGTCTTGAGCTTTCCTTGAAGAAATTTCTCTTAAACCCTAAAATTAGGGACATCTCTCTTATGAAGCTTAAAACTGTGATGATTTCTCTATTCCCTTGCATACCAACGATGATCCCAAAAAGGTAATTTTCCCAAAGAGGACGCGAAGCTTCATGATCTAGAAACTTCTAGAGTGGCGGATTGGAGATGGTTTCGCATAGATGAGGTTGAATCCTCCTAACTTGACCTCTTTGTCTTATCCCTATGAGATGCTTCCTTGAGATGTGGGCCTAATCCTATCTTTGGCGGAGTCCTAACTCCCTTTCCTAGTCTATAAATTCATCCTTTCCCATTCCCAAATGGTTGGTCTATGTCCATTTGCACCCCTATGCTAAGCTTCTACTTAGAGGTTATTCATTAGACTTGGAGAAGGAGTGTTTGGAGAGTTTCTTGGCTTGGACTTGGATTACCACTCAAGGAGAGCCTTTCAACATCAAGGTTATGGTTGTAAGCTTCCCTTTATTCCTTAAATAATATACAATTACTGGTTCATCTTCCCAAAATATATATGTTCATGTATGTATTAGCTTGGCATTCCTTAATCAGTTAAGTAGGTTTTTATTGGATTTGCTATTGGTTTTGGCATGCTTTGTTCTCTTGATCACTTGTGTGGGTACATAAACACTGAGAGAAGCAGGAACAAGCCCGTGACACAAGCAGTTCAAGGCCCTCAACAAAGGAAATCGGAATAGCATCAGAACAAGGTAGGTCATCTCTTTCGTTCTACTTTTCAGTTATAACCTAGGAAGATGTCTAGTTGATTGTCACTTTAGTTTCTAGATGCACTCATTTAGCTAGAGGGATCGTTTTTGTCCATAGAGAGGATTAACCTTGTTAATATATAGAGTACTGGAACTGGTATTTTGAAGCCTCATGCAAGGCTTGTGTGTCAGATACATGCACCATAGTGAACAAGATCCTCAAAATGAGGTTGCTTGTGATTGTTGCTATCTTCACCTTCCCTCCATTGGTCATTGTTTCACTTGGAAAATGCCTCTGGACTAGAGTCCCTCTACTTTTGCCTCCTTGGCGAGATATAAAGAGTTGGATTGCTTCCCCTTATTGGGACAACCCATGATGAAGTGGATATCCATCTCCTCAAGTTCTAGTTCCTGGCCTTTTATTATGTAAGTATCTCGATCTATAACAAGAGACTGATCAAATAGGGTAGAAATTGCATCTGAGCCCTTAACCCTGTAGTCCTAAAGGAATTTAGCAGCGTGCAATTCCTCAGAGCATTTATGCATTCAGGATCCTGAGCTACTTGGTGGTCTTCGGCCTCATGGCCTCTTTCCTTCCATTCCAAGACCATGATCTCCTGCAAAACATCATTTAAAACCTATTATTTCTTTTTTCATGGGTTAAAATCATTAATTTTTGCTTGAAAATAGGGTTTTCCTTCCAAAAAATATGCCTCAGTGTCATTGCACCTGTTTTTACAAACAAAGTGATGTCATCATGTGAGCCTTTGGGCTCGAGCGCGATCATCATGGGTCTGATGACCATACCCACGATGGTTGTCGGTGCCCTAAAAATTTAAAATCCTCCCTTATAGCATAAAAATTACCATTTAAAATGCATTAAAAAGTGATAAAATGCAAGAGCAAGGATAGGCCTCTTACCTGTTGCTGATAGTTCACAAAATGGAACTCCAGATCTCTTGTAATGACCACTTGAAAATCAAGAGAATTAGGGCACAAATGCACTTTCAGTGCTTAGTATGATAAAATGGTAAAAATTAAAATTACTTTTGGCTATTTATAAGTTTTACAAGTCATTTTTGTCAATATTTTCATAATATTTTAATATTTTCTCTCGATATTAGTGATGGGTGTGTTTATTGTGCAGTTACAGGTACCTTCAAGTGAACAGTGATCATTATTGACTGATTCTTGCAAGTTTTATTTTATCTCTTTTTTGGACTCATTAAATAAACGAAAAAGGAACCCCCTTGGGGTCATCTTTGAGCTTTTTTCTGACTCTCAAAAACTGAAAATATTGAGAAGCACTTGTTATTTTTAACTCATTAAAGTAAATGAATATGTCACCTCAGTATACGTTTACCCCTTTCAGGCTAAGATTGACTATTTACAAAAAAGGTACACCTTGATCGACATGGTAAAGAGGTTCCCTCAGACTTTGTTTCTACCTTTTCGAATTTGAGGGACAAATTACGAAAAGGGACATGATGAAGTTTTCTTTTTGTTTATTTTCCAAACTCTCTGAACATGAAAAAGATACTGAGTTATTCTTATATCAGACTCGTTAAAATTTTACGACGAAAGACTCATCACTATTATGAGACCGAGCTTCTCCTTCCTAGGGCTCGTTAAACTTGCTAGGATGGATTCATTTGAAGAATGAACTTAGATGAAAAGCATATGCTATCCCCTTCAAGCTTGTGATAAAAATAATTGGGCTACTTGCTAGAAATAACAAGCGAAAAATGAAGATGAAACATCCTTTGTATAGGCAGCATGTTACTCTTGAACATGACACTCTTCTACTCTCGTGTTAGGTTTGGGATATCCTCACTTAGTCACTTGTCCTCCCAGGTTTGGGTGATTCATTTTGCCTCTCATTTGACTATTTCATTTTGTCATCATGACCTTTAGTCCTATGTCGAGTCAGATGCTGCCACACTCTAGAGTCGTGTCGCCAATGTTCAAGAGAAGTCCAATATGTAGTTATTTACCTATACATTGTCTGACCCATTGTTACAGTCTTGGATCTCTTTCATTTCATTCTTTTATTCCTTGTTTCGTGTCGATGATGAGGGATTCATCATTTCCCTCCTTCGATAGGTCATTTCTTGTTGACTTCAGCTCATTATCAAGGAAGATGACTTAGAAACTCCCTTTCAATACCTTAGAGCTTGCATGCCCTAATGGAAAGTTCTTCACATTTGACAACTGGTCTCCACCATTGGTCTTCGATCAGATGATTCCACGAGTGTTCAACTTTAGCTTCATTATCACATTCATGGATTGTACTATTGTACCTTGAGAGCCATTGTCATTATTGGTGGTTTCTCTTGTACCTATTAACGGTCCACATCATTGGCCAGTAATCAGGTGGTTTTCTAGCATGTTCAAATTCAACACATTCATTTGCATGTTAGAATTCTTACTTTGATCTATTTGGGATGGAGTACAAGACCCTAAGTCTTGTCTGATATGACTCAGGCTACATGGAGTTATATTTTATTCATGGTTGTACACATGTTTCTGCTATATGGATGGCTGTGACCGTACCGTGGGACTTTAAATTTATGATGATCCTTCTGCATTGGATGGTTGTGACCATACCTTGGATCTTAGATTTACAGATGATCCTTCTCATTTGGATGGTTTTGCCCTTCCCATGGATCTTTTCATATAGTATTCATCATCCAAATGGTTGCATCCATGCTGTAGATTCATGTCTTGATATCAGATATGTATATGCATATGCGTCCTTGATTTGCGGGTCTCCTGACAATGTGTGTCCTCGTCCTTGCAAGAGATCATAAAGAATCTCCTCCATCACTCCTCATTCTGTGATGCAAGAGCATCTGGGCCTAGCCAGCAATGTGATGGAGTGGTCACATGTTATTGCTAATGCAAGTTTGGAGGAAGAATTGGTTGTTAAATTTGTATTAATTTCAAATAAATGTAAGTAGTTAAGGGTTTACTAATTTTTAACAGAATTGGGAATAATTGGCAAGTCATCCTCTCTACGTGGAGATCAAGCCAATTAGCTATATTGATTAGTTAGAGTAGGATATGATTTCTAGGAATAGAGTGAATTCCTTCATTTGTGGAATTAAATTGTAAGACATAGCATATATGTGTTTCATTTCTTTTCTGAAAGGGGGTCGAGAGGATTAGAGAGGATTCAAGAGTATTGTAAGCCTACGAGAAACGTAGGAGAAGAAGGCCACTAACTAGAATAATCAGGCCAGAGAGGGGAAGAGAGCCTCGAACTTGTAATTATGTGTTTATGGGTGTATTTACAGAGAAAGGAATGAACTGAGAGTGAAAGAGTGTGAGTAGAGCGAGAGCAAAGAGACAGTGGGTGGATTGCAATTTTTTGAAACATAGGTCTTTTTCTATGTAATCAAATCTAAGGCCGAGACTCTATTATTTGCTTATTGTGAATAAATCAGTGTGTGGGCATAATTGTATAAATGGCCCATGGAGGTCTTGAATGCTTGTTTTTTCCTGTATTCGGATAATATTGATGCTGGCCTGTGTTTTTCATATTTTATGATAGATATGTTGTATTAAAGGATGTATTGGAAATTTCATTCCATCATTTGGGTTCTGTAAGTGGAAAACCCAAAATACACTAAGTATCGGGCTTAAAACGCATTTGGATTGAGAATCCTAACTTCAAATCTTTTAGACGGAGGTTTTTAATGTTATTGGGTCCGTAGAACCCAAATCACATCAACCCAGTGTATTGACCTATTGCATCATCGAATGCCATTTACACAGAGAAATTGCACTAAAACACTTAGCGTATCTATGTAGCGGACTTGAAAAATTATGCACAGAAGTTTCGAGTCTTATCGGGTCCAGCATATATATCACATCGCATAGTTGGATTGGCACATATCAAAGGCCTAATCCCCAAACCTTGTGACTTCCGATTGCAACATATTGCATCGGGGTTTTGAAGTGCAGGCGGTATATTGTAAAGTGGCATATGGAAATTGCTGATAGCAATTAGCGATATCGCATCGGACCTCTGCCGAGGGATAACGCCAATAGTTATGGACCACTGGGAACCCAATTGCTGATATTGCGATTCAATCTGAGCCGTCCAATCAGAAAAGGGCTCATAGTTCGTGTAAAAAGGGGTGATTGTTGGGTTTTATAGGCCCAATTGTGGGTTGATAATAAGCCATTGTTTCCACTACATCATTTTTGGTATCAGAGCAAGAGAAAGAAAGAAATTTTCCTATGAGAAGGATGTTTTGTTTATGAAGATTTATGATACAGAAGGTATGATAGTTGCAGTAGTTGAATGAATGGCAATGCTGGGCACAAGACTATAGCAGTGAGACTATAGAGGAACTTTTGGGAAATTCTTAGAGATTGTAGCAGAACCTTATTCCAGTTGAGGCTTGGAATAGACAGGGACAAAGGGGTCCTTAAGAGAAGTAAGAGTAGCAACTGGAGAGAGAGAGCAAGATTGCTCAGTGCAAGTTCTAAGGAAAGAGCACTTGGAGACCAGGCAGAGGAGAAGCTTGGTTAGGAGATCAACTTAGAAGGAATTTGATTGGTTGTAGGTGTAAAGCTCACACAGAAGAGAAGATGACTATGGAAAGTCATATGGAAGGTTTAGAAAAAGGCTATAACATGAATGAGGAGGATGCTCAAACAATCCATAGGAAACTGATGAGTCAAGCAGAGATTGACAAGGAAATGGCTGAGATAAGAGAGGAACTTAATGTGCTAGTAGTGCTGCTAGAGGAGAACCAAAGACAAGGTTGGATCTTGAAGAGGAAGCCAGTGAAGTGGGCTAAGTTGCAAAGAAGGCTGCAGCAGAGACAAGCAAATTGGTTGATGGAAAACCTCAGAGAAGCAGAGGCAGAAATGGAAGTTTCCATTTGTAGACTAGAACAAGGTGAAATATTGGGTGAAGAGGATAATGAGAGATCAGCTGGAGATCTCATGGACTATTGGCATAGTTCAGAACAATTAGAAGATATGATGACAAGGGAAGCAGATGAGGCAATGGAGTCTTGTGATTTTTATTCTCATAGTTTGTGTATGTTTGCAGGATATGCAGAGGATGATAGATAGTGTTAGCGCTTGGAATTCACCTAGGCTGAGATAGACAAACTCTCAAGGCTACATCAAACCATTTCACCTCGTAGCTAGCCCTACGAGGTATGAGAAGGCTCTCTCGGGTCAAAACTCGATGGATTTTGTCAATAGGCTGAGTTGACCAATTAGGAACAAGGATTTTAGGCTAGTAAACTGATATGGGGAACTGGTTTAGAGTTTTTGGATTTTTTGGTGGCAATTGGAGGGAGTGCAATTTCAGGGTGCGGGGATTGAGCTCAGTTTTTGCAGGTGATTCCTTGGGGCAAGGTAGGAATCTATGCTGATGCCTTTAGTTGAAAGAGATGATCAAGGAGGAAAGGAGAAAAGCTAAAGAGGGCAAACAATGAATTTGAATCCTCTCTAGACGGTGGAAAACATAAAATTTAAACAAAATTGAAAGCTGAGCATGGCATGCATGAATTCAAACTTTATCACTTCTTTTGTTTAAATAGCAGCAAGAGATTAAGGAATGGAACACATAAACACACTTACAATAACAGTAGGAAGCACACCATCAACATAATAATCCACAAGAATCCACAATGAAGTCTGCAAAACCTTGGCCTTCCTTTTTCCTCAAATTGCAGAAAATACAAGTCAATAATACAATAGCACTTTCTCCCTCTAGAGTCCAACCTTCCAACCTCTCAAAATGACTAAGAAAACACATAATATAGGCAAGCTAACCTCTTCCCTTGCCTCTAGGGGTCGAGCTCATCCTTCTAGGAGCAGTTTGAACTAATTCCAACTAAGCACTAGATAATAGGCAGCTCAACAACTTGCCTCTATTACTTAGCTAACTGATTCATGCATTAATTATTCACTTTTTACATCAAGGAAGCTTCTAGAAGAGTAAAAAGAGGTAAAATCTATCAAAGTTCCATGAAAATATTACATTTATCCATCATCTACAAGTAAAAATAATCAACCATAGTCAAAACAGTGTTTTTTGACCAAAAAAGTCAATTCTGGCAAAGTTAGCTCTCATGTCCGCGCCCCCTGGCTTTCGTGTCCGCGCACCTTTGCAGCAACTTTTGAGTGGGTTCCACTGGTCCAAATCAAGTGCAAGATAGCTCATTGGAAAGCTTGGCCTGTCTGCTTTCCATCCCAAGTGGAATTTCTGAATTTGGAGTTGTTTTGCCCCCTCAAAAACCATTTCTCCCAAGGTCACTTTCTGCAACTCAAAAAGTGGGCAGAAAGTCATTTTTTTGATGTATTTTGAGCTTTTGGAGGCTCAAATCTCAAAACTAAGCTTCTCCCGAGTACTGGTAATTTTTATTTTTGCATGCCCTTTCCAAAAAGGACAATTTTGCAAAATTCCGAGCAGTCCTTCAAAATGTCTGCGCGCGCGACGCGGACGCGACACGGGAAAAACCTGTAAATTTACCAAAAATTGGCAAAATGCTCCAAAATTTTCAAAATTTTCATATTTTGATGCTAGATCAATGCTGATCAGTACCATGATGAGTGAGGGATGCTTCAGCCAAGATGGAGAGTGGATTTTTCCTTTTCTTCTTCTTCCGGGCCTCTGACAGTTTTCGTTGGAGGATTTTGTTCTAGCCTTACAAACATGCAGTCTTGCCCAATAGTGTGTCTTCATGTGGCGTAGCAGCGCTTTGTCACGATTTGCCTTTTCTAGTAATCTCTCCCAATGTGCATTTACACGAATAAGCATGGACTCCCGATCAACACGCAATAGGTCACCAGGCCTCCTATGGTTCAAAGTGCGATCACTGCGGATCCTCCATAGTTCATCAAGTTCTTTTTCATCCTCCAGTTGCTTGTTACGCTGCTCCAGATATGTGTTTACCCATCTTGCCATGTACAATTTTCTTTGTAGTGACTGAATCTCGGTGCTCTGCTCTTGGATAATATCCTTGAGCCCTGGGGTAGGAGGATCATCGTCAAGATCAATAACTGGAGCACCGGACACTCTCTCCTCAACCATGGGC
>APFE030316503.1:0-20584 GCA_000404065.3 Pinus taeda | reverse complement strand
CCCTATTGTCCCCATATTGTTATTACTGTGCCCCATAGAATCCCTCTATTGTTATTTTTGTGGCTTTATATTATTATTGTTAGGTTGGTTGGTTTATATTGTGACTCCTTAGACTCCTATATATATAAAGGAGGTTTTGTCATTTGAATCATCCAAGAATTTTTCATTTATGTAATGTAAGGGAGGTTTCCCCCTCAAAGAGGCTGAATTCTAAGGCGTTGATCTATCTTTTCTATCTTTTCTTGAGCTGGTTTCATAACAATATTTTTGTATTCAAGTGTTGTTTCATGTTTCTACACATGTTTCAAGTATCCATATCTCTTTCTAAGTGTCATTGCAATATCAAGAGAATCAACCATGCACTTCAGAGTCATATTACACTTTGTTGTCATAAAACAACACTTTTGGTCGCAACTACACATAATTTGTCTGATATCCTTAGAGAATGTTTGTAAACTAGATTTTTGATGTATAATTATTAGCATTGGGTCCTGTCTAAGTTTTACTTATGATTTGATATGTGTCGCACTTGATTTTTCTCTTAACTTAGTGTGCTTTTCAAGGTTCTACCCTTCCAAACTTAGACAATTTTTAGACTTTGCAAGCCTACCCTCTAGGCTAGGAGACTGCATTGCACACTCTCAAGGCTTAGTGGAGATCCACTTTTTAGTTATGATTGTGCCCTACACCCAAGAAATCCTTCCTACAGTCCACAACACACTCGTAATCATCAAAACCCTTCCTTGTTTCTTGTTCATGTGACCTGTGCTAGTGAAGCCTCCATCCTCTCGGTTGATCACGCTATGCACTCTAAGTGGGCAGTGTTGCTTCAATTATGACTTTTGGTCTCACCCTGCACCCTCCTTCTGGCCTTGCCATCCAAGTGTAAAATACATCTTGAATGATCAGTCCTACACCTTCTTGCTTGAAGTTGTTCCTTGTGCCCATCAGGCCTCCTCCTCCTCTAGTTGAGCACACAAAATGATCCAAATCTCTTCAGCTACCAGAATTAACCAAGATATTTTACTTCTATGATGTTCACATAATTGCATATGAAATAGCATGAAAAGACACACTTTCATACTGTAAAGAAGATGAAACATAACGACAACCCTCAAATAAAGAATACAAACACATTAATAACAAAGTTCATCCAGTTGTGGGTTACATCTTAGGGCCCTAGTGTGAAAAGAGGGGAGGTCACTTCATTAATTCTACAAGATGATGATGATTTACAGGTAATTTTCTTTGGCATTACAAGGATAATACCCTCAACCAAAGTGGCATGTGTCTCCATGAGACGCTCTTAGGAACTCTCACTCATATGGGAGAATTCCCTCAACAAGAGTGGCATGTATCTTCACGAGACATTCTCCCTATAGGAACTTAACTCACTCAAACGTGACTTCCTTTAGCATGACAAGCTAATAAAATCTCACAGAATGTGGCATACAATTATCCCTCAACATAATTGTAATAAGGGATCTCAATAACAAAAACACCATGTTAGCAAAAAAAAAAAAAAAAAACATGACATAATTACATCATATACCTCCACTTTCGGGATGGGCAGAAAATTCTAAGCTCAACTACTAAAATAGACATAATCGTTGAATTCGTGGCATGAAATCATGTCAAATGACTATAAAATTTCCCCCTTTTGACACTATCAAATTCTGGACCCTTAAGCATCTTGAATATTCCCCCAAAGATTCCTTCTTGAAGATGGTCGAAAATCGCTGGTCGAATGAATATTGTGAGCACACAACTGCACTCCCTATGAAATTCTATGAAAAATGACCACAAAGTTGGCACCATTCTGCCTCAGTCAGAAATCAGTCTCTAAGGGAATCTTTTAGATTCCACAAAATTATCCAAAGATTCCATGTTGTTGGACACCTGAATTTTCGCTACTCCGATGGATATTGTGACTGCACAATTGGATTCCTGGTGAGAAAACGTGCAAAAATGACTATCCGCTTGCCAAAATATAACACTAGAACCTCTGGTGCTCTAGAGAATGTTTTTGGCATCTCAAGATACTCCACATTTAGGGTTCTACTCTCTCCGCAACTCATGGTTCCGCTCCTCTCTCCATCGTCGGCTCCCACTAGGAAAATGACTTATTTCTTATATAATGCTTCTGGTAGAATAAACAAGAATAGGGTCATTGGCACAATGGTAAGTTCAATGGGTTTGTTGGGGGAAAGATAGGGTCCAAACCCCCACCCACCCCAAATATGGTGTATTGGTTTGCTATAAAAAAAGTGGATTTGTTTTTAAACTCCGTGGTTAATTGTTTATAGTTTATGGCAATTTCGATCATCAACATGACTTGGTGTGTTGTTTTAACAATTAAGACTTAAAATTTTGTGTTATGGTTTTTCGTTGATGTATTATATGCCACTTGGGGTCGGTCCACGTGGGTCGGGCGAGTTCAACTCCCTTCGGCTCCACATTAATACAATGCAATGAATATATAGTATGTAACATGGTGTTGTTGGGGGTGGCAAGGGTGGTGGCCTACCTCCCCACCAATTTTTTTTATATTTTATTATTATTATTAAACCAAGTAGTTTAAATTCTCCTGCGAAAAAAATAAGGGTTCGTAGACAAATTAAAGAGGTGACAATTTTTCCTATTCTGGCCACTGGATTCTGTGCTTTGGGATTCTCACATGTGTTTCCTCGTTAAGCCTGCCACTTGTCCAAGTTTGACCGAAAATTCAACTAGATATAACTTGACCATACAAACTTAGATTTGGGTTCCATTCACATTGTTCGAATAAGGGCGACGAGTACTATGTTCAGGTTCTAGATTCACTTTAATCTGAGGATTTTGATTTTTGAGGTTTTGCTGAGCCACTTCTGAATTCTGAGCATGTGTAGAGCCACTTGGATCACAATGCATCATCATTGATCAATGAAGCCCCTCCTTGTCTCTTTCAAGTGTGCCCTATGCCCACAAGCTCTCTCTTTCTTCCTTTGGTGCACTATTGAACCACAAGAAGAAATTTGCATGAAGCATAGTAGAAGAAGATATTTTTAGGCTAATGTTTGCTTGCCATTAGTTATCTACAACTGTAGGTATTTAATAAATGACCACAAAAATTTGTGAGGAGATCTGACAAGAATGGTTGCCCCAGGAAGCATCTTGAGGAAAAAGTCACCATGTTGCTATTGTTGAAATAACAATGATCAAAGTGACTCATCAAAGCTCCAAGATCTTTCAAGACCCTTTGGATGGTAGATGGGAACTACAAAACACATCTATCACGTGTATTGAAGACACAGTGGTAGTGTTGTCACTTATGAAAGTATCTTATCTACAATTCATCATGGGTCAAAGTCATCAATGTTAGTGACTTGTCATGTTATCATCACATGATGATGCAATTTTTGAAATATTGTGAATGTAAATATGCGGAAGTCCAACAACCACATATGGAAAAAAGAGCCACATGGACAAGTCCATAAGTCATATATTATTTCAAGAGTTATATAGAAGTCCAAAGGTCACAATATAAGACTAAGAGTCATGAGTAAGTTCAAGAGACATGGGGATATGAAAGGCCATTCATCTTGTTGTAAAAGAAGCCCCGTTGCTCAGAGAAATGAATTTTCACCTTAGCTTCTCCAACCAATCATTAGAGAGGAAGATAATTCTTTTAGAGAGTGAGTAGTGGCTTAACGCTCCACTATTGGAGCTAGTGATGTTCATTGTATCAATGTATCTTGGAACTTTCGCTTAATATTTAAAGCCCATTGGGACAACACATTTTCATGTGTAGATAGTGAATGTTTTAAGGTTTTTATTTTGATGTTTGCTGTATATGTTCTCATTCATATGCACTAAAGAAATTGAACTATTTTGGTGGTTTTGGGGCTCATCTTATTGAATATGTGTTGTACTTGTTTTAACGATCGTTGCATCCATGTGAACTATTTCACTTGATGACTAACAATTATTTCATACATATGCTCGTGTGTCTTTATTAGATTAGTACTAGTAATTTTCTCAAAAACACTCACTTTTTTGTCCTTCGAGTGAAAGAACCTTGATACATCTACAATTGGACATTTCACAAGGCATACTTACTTTCACACTCAAGGTTATTGTGCATTGCTCTCCATTCCTAATTACTGCAACCAAGGAAAATCTTTATGTAAATGGCAACTAGGCCACATTTCCATATGCGAATCCTATACCAAACTGTGTGAGCTCTAATTGGGACTTCATATTGGGTAGCTCCCCTATATGTTGGCAATATATAGCACCGTAAAAATTCTGGCACTACAAGGGTAGCCACATTTTTATGGTTGACAACTCACCACATCTAAATATACAATATTTTGCACAAGGCAATAATGCTATAAGTTTTACTCCAACTCATAATCCTAAGAGAGGAGAGACTTATCATATTAGTCCGAGATAATATTTTGAAGTCAATTACGATCAACTCATGACACTTTGGCATATTACTCGTCACTTCGTAAGAGCTCTCAGTCTACTTTCTGTTGCTTCTATTCTTCCTCATAATATTGTTAAGAAAGAAACAACTCATAGTGGTGTATTGGTTTCTTCTATGGAACATTTGGTTATTTCCATCCTTGAAGAGTTAGATGATTCTATGGAAGGAAAAAATTAACAATGGGAATTTCCACCTATTAAGGAGAATTTGGACAATGAAGGGGAGGATCTTCATTTCTCTAACGAAGAAAAACCTGATTATAACAAAGATGTGAACGATGAAGAAGAAGGCTCTTCAAAATCAAAAGGTGAGGAAGAAGAAGAAGGAGAGAACATGGATAATCAAGACTTATATTAGATGGCCCAAGGGTTGCTTTCTCTTCCAGATAATCTTCATCGTATGCCCAAAAACCCAGATAAGTTTCTTTCAAAGTTTTAAGATGATAAGAAGACTAAGGATGAAGACATTATTGATGATTTTTGTTAGGGTCCAACACTAACCCATTTATTTATGTAATAAGCCTAAAGGGCCTCGTTAGAGTTATAATTAGTTAATTGAGTCAATAAATCCCGTAAGTGGTTATCTGCATTATTAATGATTCTAATTGGTTCACCCACATTATGGAAAATGGACCACAAGTAATTATAAACAGACCATAGTTAATAAATAATGTGGTTATGAAAGGGACCACAATTATTTATGTTTTTGGATGTCAAAAAGCGATAAACAGTCTCATATAGCAAGGGAAGTGTCATCAAGTTTTATTGTAATTGAGCTCTTCTCTGCTTGAGGTTGCCCCCTTGAAGAGGTAAGTGAACATTATATTCTACTTCTAAATAATATAATATCTTTGAATCTTGTCTCATTCCATATCACTAGTAGAAAAATGAGAAGTTAGTGACCAGGTGACTAAACAAGTTAGTCACTACAACTTTTTCCAAGTGAAATACTACTAAAATGATAAAAAATTAAGTGACCCAACTAAAAATGACTACATAAACGACTAATTTAGTCAAAGGTTAAAAATATATGACTAGCTAATAAGTAATACAACTAAAAATGACTAACATGAATGACTAATTTAGTCAATGAACAAAAATATGATTACTTAACAAGAACTACAATAATATGGTTTAGACGTTTATGTTAGTCATTTTAATTGTGTCACTTTAACAATCTAAACTTACAAGTGATAGGGGATTCAAAGGGTGTTATAGATTGGCTGAAAGATTATACTTCCTTAAACACTTATTTTTTTGATAGGCTAACTTTGTAGTTGAGCTTCAACATTTTGCAGACTCATATTGACTTTAAAAGGTCATATGTTCGAATCTTAAAAAACAAAGAAAAACACTACTAAACCAACATAGAAGTTGTCCATGATTTTAATAAAATGATTAACCTCAAAACATATTAACATGGTCAAAACTATAACCACCACTGCATTTTCACCGTAATTTATTTTTTAACAATTGAATATATAAGTATACATAAAATGAGAAGAGATGTGTGTTAATGCAGAATAAAGACTTGAACATAGGGAAGTGGTCCATTTTCACAATTTGAAAGAACATAATAAAATTAAATTAAACTAACCAAATAATTTCATCTAATTATATGAAATTAACAATTTACAAGGTGCAAGGGATATAAATCTTCCACCATGCATACTAGTATCTTAAGGTCCACTCCTCATGTTACACTCTCACTTGGAATCTTTTCATCTTGCAATCATCTAAGAATTTATTTCCATGCCTCTATATCAACATCTATTAGTCTTTTGTTTTTTAATAATTTTAGTTTAGGGAGATTTTTTTGACTACAATATAAGAATATATATTTTTTTAAGTCAATAAAAAACATAAAAATGTAGAAAAAAATGAAAAAAAAAAACTATTATAAAAAATTTGATGTGAGTGATCTCTTCCTTCTAACTACCTATACCACGCTCGTTGAAGCAAAGGACTAGAAAAAGGACACCCTTTTCGAAGCAAAGGATTAGAAAAATGACTTAAAAAAAAAGAAAGACTTATATTTAGAATTCATCCAATGTGTGAAATCTTTCTTATTATAACCTTATAACATTCTCTTCATTACCCATTTGTCACCTAATTAAGAGTTTTCTCTTGATTTTTTTATTGATCACTTTGATTTTTGCTTTTATATGTTGGATGTGGAGCCTAACTATCTTATATATTCAAAGGTATTGCCACATTGGTCCCAAGTTCATAATGGGATGGCAAAGCCGGCTGTAAAATATATGTTGTAGGGGGGGTAACTGGGGGATCGGGGGCAGTGCCCCCAAAGCTAAAAATAAATGTAAAATTGTCTTGTAAAATGTTGTAATTTCGTAGTCAATCTAGGACATTCATTAGGTGGAGATCTAACAGTAGAAGTTATGTTTAATTTAGGGTTTCTTTCCCTAGAAGGCAACCCCTCGCTATATATGAGGGAATTGTATTGCGTCTATGTAAATTTGTATTCTGAGCGAGAAGAGAGAGGAAATTGAGTGAGATAGAAGAGGGAATTACAACGGATCTATTGTAGGTTGTATCTCTTCAGTTTGCTGGATAATATAAAAGGAAGGACTGGATATTTCTCCATGGACATAGCCCAAATTGGGTTAACCACGTATATCTGTGTCTCTCTTGTTTTATGTGTTTTCTGTCTTTATATTTCTGCAATATTTTATGTGTTCCATTTCTCTATAATATATAGTTTTCTAACATTATATTTCCCTCTCGCCATTTATTAATTTATTAATTTGGTGGGAAATAGTTAACAAATTCATCTTTGTTTCCCTCTTCAATATTTTTTGATTTAGACTTTTTTGTTTGCTTTTATATTTCCCTCTACGTATTTTTAACATTTCATGGTTCAAAGTCTATTATGTTTTTGTTCAATGGTTGGACAGGTAGTCTGTGGGAGTTTGTGCTGTCGAACAGTAAAGTAATCATCCCAATGGTTGAATCCCAAACGCTAGATGAATTTGCTAGATTTCGATTAGACTTTATTTTGAATGGGTTGTGTTTTAATAATTTTTGGCCAAGTTCCCACAAGATTTAATCCATTGTTGGAATCGTTGGTAATTGTGTTCAATGGGGTTACTATATGATTGAATTTTGGAAATAAGTTTGTAACCATGCTCATGTGTTTTCATTTTGGTAACGCAGAGTTGTGAAGTGGGGAAGTATACTAGGGGCGTTGAAGGCTCTGAAGAGTGGAATGGGTCCATCTATGGGAGGGACATAACTTCAATTCACTCAGTTTTAGATAGTATTTGAATGTTAGAAGAGAGTGGGGATGTTGCAGGAAACAATGAGCACTTACATAAGCCATTACCTTCAATTTTTTATGGATCAGTGAGTCATTATTCAATGAGCCGTCATTCAATGAGCCATCATTATGAGCAACACTTCTAGCACTAGCACTACTTCTACTTCTGCTCTTCTTCTTATCTCCTCCCCTTCATCTTCGTAGCTAAGAAGGTTTCAAGGGAAGGATGCATTATCATATGTTAATATACTGTAATCGAGGAATAAGTTTGTGGATGCACTTGGTCTCTATGAATTTTTTCTAGAAATGGAGTCTGTCACTGTCGAAGCTCACATTGGAAATGGATTTTATCTCCAAATACAAGGTCTCATTCCGAAGACATTTGAATGCTTTGTAGAATCTCTTGCTCTTGATCCACAGAATGCTTGTGCTCTCAGGCACTATGGCGTTTTGTACAAAGATGAAGAGCACTTGCTAGATGCAGTAGAGGTTTATTTCTCACATTTGATGCTATTTTTGGTTTTTTTATTTTATGTACTTATCTTTTTTTGTTACTTGTTTTTTTAAGCTTCTATATAGTAGTAAGTTTTTAATATTGTATTTTGAAACCGAATGTATTTGAATATTACTAGGATAACCAAAATATAATTACAATAACCATGGCATCACTATAGAAATGTGAAAAATACATTATCTCAGTTTTGAAAAAGAAAAAAACTATATCAATCCTTATACATTCCATTGAAAATTTTTGGGATGGCATCGATAGACTTCTGAAGTTTCACCAAAGTCAACTTTTCAAAAATTTATTGTTAATCTACCCAACTTTTTAAGGAATCCCTACATGTTATCATATCAATCAATGTCAATGACATGACATGGACATCTACTAACTCATGGGGTCACACTTCTACAAACGTATGCTACAAAGAAACATTGAAATAACTGATAGGATTTTGAACTTGTTTCCCTTTCATCAAATAGGCACCCTTGAGTCTTTGGCATGACATCTTGACAACATTCACACTTTGGGTTATTTTAGACAAAGATATTTCTTGTAAAGTATACGTATGTTTTAGAACTACCCAAATGAATGACTTTGTTTCAGGGATAAAGATATACCCTCTTTAAGTTTCGGGGATAAAGATATACTCTCTTTAACCAATAGATCAAATTGGATTTATTTTCTTGGTAGTTTATCATATTTATTTATTTATTTAATGTGGAATTCACTGTAGGTTTTCCCCAAAATTCTCAATTTCTATTATGAACAATCTGAAAAAAAATTGTCTTTCACACAAGCACATAATTTCTCTACCAAATAGCAATGGAGTAGAACAGAAATAATTTCACAAAATTTACACAATAAAACACACAATTTTTCTAGGGAACTCAATAGGGAAACCCTTGCTTGCTTCATAATTTTATTAAAGAAAATTGAGAAACATATCTTATCCACATACAAGCTAGTTCTAATATGAAAATACAAGAGTTTTCCTGCTTGTCCTAGGCCTCAAACTTCTTCCTGATAGTTGACCTTCTTACTTCACCTATAGGCACTAGAGGCTCTAATTTTCCAACACAAAACTTTAGGAAATAATATGCTATTTCATATCATTGGCTAAGCTCCTATTAAATAGGGATTTCCCTTATTTCTATGTGCACTTAAAGAGACAATTTCCTTCCTCAATAATTCATGCAAGGAATACTTGGCTCATTCTTCCATAAGCTCTTTTGCTCACAAACTTGTTCTCAAGAATTGATTGATTAATTGTTTTCCATTGATATCCTTATAAGCTTTTCAATTAGGCTATTGTTAGTGAGTGTTCTAAATTAGGAGTTGAACTCGAGCTTTCCTAGTTAACAAAAGTCAACACTTTTAGGTAATTGGATCCTCCTAAAATTTTGGAGGCTAACTCCACTTATTCACTCAGTTCCCAATTTAACTCACACTGGAGGGTAGATAACTCATCTTTCACAAACTCCCATTAGTAAAACTACTTATTGAACTCGTAGTCATCATTGGAACTCATATATTTCAAAGAAGATCTCCAAATTGATTCCTGGAATTAAGGCATAAATCAAGGAATAATTCATTTGCTCCTTTTCAACACTCCCTCTTAGCAAAGAAGGGATTTTGTACAACTCCCAACTTATCTTTGTGATGAACAAAATTACCCCTTGCCAATGGCTTGGTCAAGGTGTCTCTCATCTACTCCCCTATTCGAATTTACTATAGCTTGACTATCCCCTTCTGCACACAATCTCTAAGATGATGATAGGAGATCTGGATATGCTTTGAGCGATCATGAAAGATTGGATTCTTTGAGGGTTTAATGCAACTCTCATTATCACAATGTATCGTGGTAGGCTCTATCCTATGTCTGAAAAGTCCCACAAGTAATTTCCTCATCCAAATAGCCTTGCAAGTTGCCTGACTAGCAACTATGTACTTAACCTTTGTTGAATTGAGTGCAACTGATCTGTGCTTCTCGCTATAGCAAGAAAAGGTAGCTGACCCAATGCTAAAGATGCCACTTGAAGTACTCTTCCTGTCTGTGGAGCTCCTTTCCCAATCTACATCAGTGAAGCCCTCAAACCTTACTCAATCAACTTGTTTGTACCACTATCCATAATCTATTGTGCCTCTGAGCTATCTCAAGACATGCTTTGTAGCAACCCTGTGCACTCTGGTTAGTTCAACCATGAACTGACTTAAATGGTTGACTGTAAAAAAATATTAAGTCATGTGTTGACCAAGTACATCAATGATCCATTGAGTTACCTGTATACTCTAAGATCCACCCGCTATGTTGTAGTAGCACCCACCTTCCTCCAGTTTGTGACTAGAGGTGTGGCCATGGGCTTTCAATCTTGCATATGAAATTTCTAGAGAAACTCTATTGTGTACTGGCCCTATCCCACAAAGATCTTAGCATTACCCTTCCAAACCTCCAAGATGTTGGTCACTTTAATTTCTTATTAATTAAACAGTCGAGTGCCACATAAATTGTCAACCCGGAAAAGTCTGATTATTTCAAAGGTGACTACGTACTGTATGTACTCAATTTTAATAGCACTAAAAGGATGTAGTATAAAACATTCACACTGTGTTAAACCTCTACTCTGTGTTACAGCAGTTATAGTCTATTGTAGGAATTCAATAAGAATAGATAATTAATTAAAGAGAGTAAATCTGCAAAAGAAAACAATGGATGTCCTGTAACAAAGGATCGGGACCCTATCCCCATAGTAGGAACATTCAGCACCTGCCTCTATTATCCAGTTCACCAATGCACTCTGTAAATCCTAGTCACTGGTGAGGCACTCATGTAACAGCATCAATCGATTAAAAGAGAAACAAAGTCTTAGCAAAATTAAAATATCATCACAAGGAGTACTCGTGAATAAGGTATGAACAAAAATCACACACAACACACAACAAAAAGGAAATGGGTGAATCTTGTGATGAAGGTGGGCCCTGTCCTTCTCACAAGATTCCCCAAGACACGGAAACTAAGGTAAAATACTCAGAACAAAACTTTATTCATCCGTCAATATAATATACCATATTACAGAAAAGATTCAGTCTTGTTCTTTCACTACAATCCTTGTGTTATAGCTTGTTCATCCTATGTCCCCCCCCTCTAATGTAGATGTCTCCTCTTTATAGAGGAGAAATCTATTACAAAATATTTTCATTATAAATTCTATTTCAACCCTTTGTACAAAAATAGGGAAATCAGTTCCCGTTAATAGAATGTTGTTACAATAATTTAGATCATGAACATTACGACCAATGTAACAGTTTATTAAATGATTGATCAGGTTCCTTTATTGTTGCAAATCTGGTATGCAAATCTCAACTGTCTCCTTGAGATTTGCATGTTGTCCTTGCTATTTCAGCTTCGAGATTCATGCTGTTTCCGCTGTTTCAGCAACTGCAAAATATATTCCTGCCAGCTTTAGGCAGTTTCAACAATTGTTCAGCAACTCAGTCAACTTCAAGGATCAATTATAAAGATAGCATGATTATGTGTTGAATAATTAAACATATAGCAATGAGAAGAGTTACTGTATACCTTTAGAATGATTGAGTCAAAACACTAGTAAGGGCTTTCAAATATGGGTTAAAAAGGGTAATATTATGACAAAATATAAGGTCAGAAATTGATAATATGGGACCCTAACATCCCCCCAACTGAAAGGGTTGCATGTCCGCATGCAACGCCTACTATGAATTGGAGTCGAAATACTGGGATGAACAGTGCAGATTGCTTATGCAGTAAGTATAGAAGGTGCTGTCAACCATGTCTCTAAACCCATGGACACTCTGAAGTTTCTGCCATGCTGCCAGCTCCTCATTTTTGGTCAATTTGAATTGAGCCTTATACTGCTGTCCAGGTAGCCATAGGAGAGGGAAGTGAAAGTGGTAACCAATCCATCGTTCAACACACTGTCTAATGCATTTAACATAATTAGGTATGCATGAGATTGCTTCTTGAATATTGAGAGGATTATAAGGGTGATATTCCCGTCTCTCTTTAGGACAATGTTCCCACAATAGATTATTTGCTTTTATAGCCAGATATCCTTTAGTTTTCACATAATATTGGCAGTCTTCCAAGACTACTACCTGTATTTTCCTGATATAGTCAGTCATCCGTGGCTCTCGTAGAATTCCTTGATGTTCTGCAATAAAGACAACTGCATTTTGTGGCTCAGCACGGATCCAGAGAAGACAATTCTCCTCATTGTGTGTTGCTGACATAAAAGCACTCTGCCAAGTAAGCTGATTGGCCAAGAAGGAAATAAAGGCTCTTATTTGAATATCACCAACAAGAGAAAGTAAACTAAGCTTTCTATCTTCAGGCATAGCCTCATTGTGAAGATAGAGTTCACATAGCAAGTTCTGGTCACTATTCAGTGCTTCTGTGAAGGTCTCAATAAATTGCTAAGGTGTAGACACCTGGTGGGGTTTTCCATCCTTGATTGTTTTGATTTGGAGGAACACTAAGCGTTCTCTCAAAAACACAGAATAGTTAAAAGAGGGTTTCCTTGTAGCAAGTAACCTCTGGACCAAGTCAAAGAAGAGGGACAATCTAGTTTTTAATTTCTTATTCTCCTTATGTTGTGCACGAGACTGTTCAAGTACTTCCCAATTTCTGTATGCATAGTTGAGCCATAATGACTTATGTTGCTGAAATACCTTTCCTTGTGAGAGCTCATACTCTGTCTTCTATGTGTCACTTAGTTTTTTAAAACTGGAAGTCTGTGTGTAAGCATTGCTGACACGGGGAGGTTCAGTTTGTGTAGCTACAGTTGTAAAAGACTTTGGTGTTGGTTTCTACTCTGTAACAACTTGGGTAGGTCGGGGTGGTTTTGTTTCTTTCTCTAAAATCCTTGAAGACCCTGCTGGTTCTTGTGTAACAGCAGGGTTTTCCTTTTTTACTATAACAGGAGGAGGTACTAGACTGGCTCCAGACAACGAAACTTCAACTATTTTATAACCTGCTTGAGAATAAAGATCACCACATTCACTGCACATGTATTCACTGTATTGATCCTTTTCTGCACTCTTTTCAGCTGTAGATGCTACCTGAGCTAACATGTACAAATTGAGTTCCTTTTCATAGGATTCCCTAGCCATTGTTAACTCTTGCTGATAAACCTTAATTTCATATTTCAAAAAGTCGTTTTCTTCCTGAAGGGAGGCTAAAGTAACCAGGGCTTCTGTAGTTGCAGGTTCTAATGGAGGAGAGAATTGTTGTTCGGCATCAACTTCATCATTTGTGTCCACAACAGGTGGTTCTTGTGTATCACCTATTGGGTCAGTGGTTGGTTGTTGTGTATCAACCACATCTAGGTTGTCTTCCTTTTGTTCTCCAACATGTGGTTTTTGTGCAGCACCTGTTGGGTCAGTGGCTGGTTCTTGTGTATCAGCCACATACCCTATATCGTCTTGGGTGTCTACTTTAGATGAATCAGCAGCTGGTTCTTATGGAGCAGCTACCTCTTTTGAGAAAAATGATGTCACAAAATCGTGAACGCTCTGCATTTCGGCACCCGAGGGTGAGGAAGGTGAAGGTTCAAGGCTAGGCAGAATACGAGATTTTAGAATGATAGGTGGGGAATTTGGGGTAATGGCCTCAGTTGCTGTAGACGACCTTGTTCGTCGCCGTGGTAAGGAAGCAGGAAAAATAATGGTTTTTCTCTTACGAGCGCTTTTCCTCAGGGTAGGGGGATTATCAGAAATAATGGCTTCCTTAACTGAGGCCCTGGTTCTTCTTTTTAGTGGGGTTGCAGATTTCTGTTATCTTTTCCTTTTAAGCATAATGATGGGGGTATTTTCATCCAAATCATCGGTGGGGATATGGACCATGGGAGTGGATGGTTTAGCTTCTTTAAGGGGTGGGGTCTGCAGCAGATTTTCAGTGCTCAATTGGGGTGTTTCAACTGCTGGTTGCTGATTTTCAGTAGCTTGCTGGGAGTTTTCTTCGACTTGCTGAGGATTTTCCTCAGCTTGCTGAGGAGGATTATGGAGGGGAGGTAGATTGTGCAGGGCAAAGCCTCTATTTATTAATAGCTAGACCAAACGATGGTGTGTGAGGGAGAGGAGTTGGTGCCTTGCGTTCACAGTATAATGTGCCATAATTTTTAGATAGCCAAGCAGATAATAGGGCATATTTATTAAACAACCATGCCTCAAATGATTTAATAACACAAAGTCGTGTTGGTAGACTACCTGATAACAACCCTCGCAGGTGAAATAATGCTTAACAAATTCTGTAACTTTTGGCCGTGGCGGTGGTAGTGATCGAAGTGCAACACCCCTGCGTTTGGATTCAATGCGCTCCCCTGGTAACATAAAATCTTGCTGTGCATTGAGAATGAGATGTTTCCTGCTGAATCAACAAGTACCATTGGTTGGTAGTCTCGAAACTTGTGCTATGTCCTCCTCTATTGCTGGAATTCGCACCCCTTGGATAGTGGAGTATCCTTGCCTCAAATTGCATGCAAATTCCAGAACCTGCTGTGAATCAAAATCTGGAAGTCTTCTGAAGTAATCCACCCATCCTGCCTATAGAAAGATTTGGTATGCCTCCTAGTAGAGTTCTAGTAATGCTGTTGAGCCAGGTTCATGTCTAACAACATTTCCTCCCATAGTTACTAGTTTAGACAAAATACAAAGTGCAGAGCCGAGTTTCCGAGGTTTAAACAGAGTAGAACATTACAAATGAAGTTATGACATGATAAGGTATAGACGGGGTGACTAGATACTGCCGCGAGAAATAGAAATGACAGTAATTGGCATGTCATGTAATGATTACAATATTTCGGTAATCCCCCCCAACTGCGGCTGCATGATATGTTGAAGGTACGACGATTTCGGTAGTCATATCAATATCTCCTCATTAACTACAATTTAATATTCACACCTAAACACACATACCTTTATATTTACCTTTGGTTGTTGCACCAAAAAAAAGTATTATCTCGTCATTAATAGATCGATGATAGCTATAGAAATGGTTTGTAAAGTATGAGGGTTTTTATACAGAAGGTTTTCATTATTCACAGGAAGTAATAGTGAAGGAACATAATTATCAGGATGAATGGTTGATTCCTTTAATGAAGAGTGATATGTTTCCATCGGAGTAATGGTTCATTCTCAGGAACAAAAATGGGGAAATTGGTGCTTCTTAGGAAAAATGGAAAAGATTGGTGTTTGAGCACTGGGAATTGGTGTTTTAGCAACGGGAAATGGTGTTTCAGCAATGGGAAATGATGGAAAAATGTAAGAGGGAATGAATTATGATCTGAAGTGACATGGCAATGTTTCCCAAGCCGCAGCTTAGTCCTTCCTATATTAGAATTTTTCTTCTTAGCCACCCTCCGAAGCTATTATCTGCAAAATAATAATTGTAACATGGCAACCCTTGACAGGGATTATTAGTTAAGAAATCTAATCTAAAAATAAATACATAAACAGAAAATTAAGTGCATTGAGGGATAGCAAGTTCCCCCAAAAAGGCATAATGTATGTCTGTCATGCAAGTGGCTTTGAAATCCTCTTTAGTGGAGTCGATACCCATTCACTAATAATGGTGTTCTGGAATCATCAATCGTTAGGAGTTCGACTATTCCATTTGGAAAAATAGTATCTACTTCATAAGGTCCTAGCCACCTTGTTCTTAATTTACCTTGAAAATTTTCAAAACGGGAGTCATACAGTAGAGCCCAATTACATTTTTGGAACTGCTTATGCTTAATCATTTTGTCATACCACCTAGTTCTTTGTTGTTGTATCATGGTTTTTTTATGGATGGCATCCAACCTCTTTTCATCCAATTCCTGAAGTTGCTGCAACCTAGTTGTCTGTGCATCAATCAAGTCAAGGTTAACAGCTAAAGAAATCCTTAAGGTTTTGATTTCAAATTCCATAGGAAAAACAACACTTTTACCATAAACTAATTCATAAGGTGAAAAACCCACAGTGTTCCTCCAAGTAGTTCTATAAGCCCATAATGCTTCAGGCAACCTTTGAAACCAGTCCCTTCTATTTTCCTTTACTACTTTTGTTAAAATGGTTTATGTTGTCACAAAATCAGTACTAAGGGCTGCTACTTAGTAAGCTCTCATGCAACTGTTTCAAACCAGGCTTTTAGTTAGGGATTAGCCTCCCTAACCTGAGAGGGCTCTCTCAAAACAAACTATTGATTTATCCTTAAGCACAAAGAGGGCTAACTCTTGAAATGAGAATTTATTAAACTTGTTGGTTGGACAGACAGCATAACCTTTCTTCCATTGGGCTCATGGAGTCAAACATCTTCTAGTAAACTATTAACTGTTCATTCATAGAAGCCAAGGCATGTAACGTTTAAACATTCAAGATATTCAACAAATAACCATCAGCTGATAAGTACACACAGGAAGTCTGAGCACTAGGTGAATTCAGAGTGATTGTGTACCTAAGGAGCTGTAAAACATGAAGGACAAAAACCTCAACTTACAAGTATGCACAGGAAGTCTGAGCATCAATGATGAATTCAGAGTGATTGCATACTCATAAAGCTGTAAAACTTACATTTGGTAAGACAAAAACACCAACATCTTGAGCATTTTAACATATAATGAATCTTGGGAAGAATAAAATAGTCTATCTAATACTGTAAAAAGCTTTATACATAAACCAATAAAACTCTGTGTTTTTTGCATAAGTATCCAACCCTTGATACATCCAAGTTCTTGCTATATATAGGAAATAAACCTAAGCTATCTCTATCTTGAGTCTCCTCAACAAGCATGAAGGGAGAACTCGATGATCTATCATTAATGAACCTTATCTATTTCTAAACCAACTCATTAATTACAAAAGTGCTGAGCTATGATTACATAAAGTCCTAATCAAACTAAAACACTAATTCCTTTCTCCTCGTAATATGATTCTTCTTGGATGCTGGACAGCTGTATGATTTCTGTTATGGCTAAGATATGTTAAGGGAACATTCACCGAGCAAGCTGGTCTCGGATGCTAGCTGTATAGACAGCTAATTAATTGATAAAAATGATCACCCTATATCCACCGTCCCCTGTCTTCCATTCCTCTTCACATTTAAAAATCACACTCCAAGTTCTTTAAACCTTCAATTAACAACGCATAATCACCATACCTTTCAAACGAGCAGGAAACCTTATGAGCTGAACAGGTGTCTGCAGTTGCTTGTTGGCCCTTAATATAATATGTTTTCCGTCATCGTGAAATATAGGAAACTGTTCCTGTTTGTCAGTCTTTGATTTGCCTCACCATATTCGAATCTAAAAGAGCTTGCCTTTTATCCTTAATTGACCAAAATAGAGCGGACTGCCACATATTGGATGTGCTGTAGGTTATATTGATAGATAGGTGTCTCCCTTTCAAGTTTCTCAGTTATCTTACCAGCATAGCTGCTTTGTGTTTAAAACCATCACCTACAGCAGTTTCGTAGCGCGCTACGAAACTGCTGTGTGAATTAAAAACACAGTCTTCCACTTTCTGAAAATTGTCCCACCTTGAACTGTACTTGAAACATCTATCAGAGGCATTGCCAAAAACTTGAATTTCCTCTTCTAAGGCCACAAATTTTCATATTCTCATTTGGATTGTCTGCATTATGATTTTATGAATTTATAATATATGAAAAGCCCAGGCATTAATAATGGCCAGCTTTCAGACTACCAGAAATACAGTATCCCTTTATAGATTCTATAAATCACTTAAAATTCATTCAAAAGAAAGGGTCACGAACTGCTATTCCTGTACCCTGTTTCATTTTCATATATCTGTGGAGGCAAATCATCTTACTGTGTTCGGTACTCTCTCCATAGTCCATCCCGACAATAAAAAAGGCATAGCCGTCCATGTGATAACTTCGCACAGTTGTATCATTATTCTGTAGAATGATTTCCATGAATCCTTTATAGGTGCCATTAATTATTGTCGCATCAAGCTTTGGTGTCCTGTTCATCTGTCTCTCTGGGAAATTAAGTTTGAAGACTCCATTTAGATTAAAATGATCAGCAAGCTTGAGTGGAGTTGCAGGAGCTTGGTAGGAGATCCCATTCAAAGTGCAACGCCGTTTCCCATTGACCAATTCTGGTGGCTTGTTTTTTTTTAACATAAAAACCTGAGTGACATTGATAGATCCATATTTGAAAGACCCCTGTGGATTAGGCCTTTAGAATTGGAATAATGCAATATTGCCACACCCGTGACATTGGACCAAATAGTTGTATTAACAAAACGAGCACTTGCCACCATGTAATAATCACTGCTTGCATTCTGGTCCATCGTCACCAGGAATGAGTAAGACTGACCAACATGAATATCCGAGTTTGTGTCCAAAGGGTACAGGAATCACTGGACGATTGTTCACAATAACTCCATCAAACCCTCCTGCTGATCTTGGCTTTGAATTTACTATAAGAACCACTGCTCACCCTGCTCACGAATTTTGATTTCGAGTAGCTCTGTTTTGAATTAATTCAAAACTGCTCTACTAAATTCTCAACAAAGACTAGTAACTCCGCGGATGGCCAAAAGAGATACCAAGATCTGAACACGTTGTTGAAACCGACAACTCATTTATACATCCTCTCTGAAACGCAATCCTAGATATAAAGGATCTCCACGGAGCTTCTCATTATTTGTTCCACAATCAATCATCACAGGAAGCACCCTTCGAGGATTTATGCCTGCAGCAGAAATGTACAAGTCTAACTTTCCAATGGGAAAACCAATACCCTCTACTCCAAGATCTCCAAGACCCAGTATTCACTTCAGTAAGCTTGGAACCTTCTGCTAAACCTTGAGAGCCTAGTTCTTCAACTTTTCTTGCATTTTCCAAGGCAGATTCTGTACCACCTAAAAGTCTTGCTATTGCTTTTCTGGCAGCGTTTAAGACTCCTATTCTTGCACTCCCTGCACCAGAAACAACAATCTTTTGCTTTGCAAAGTCTGATATTGGTCGGCCTTGTGCTCTTACCGCACCTAGGAGACCTGCAACAGCAACTCCTGCAGTTCCCTGAACATCATCATTAAACATTCTGTATTGATTTCGATACCGTTGTAGCAATTTGAAAGCCCACTTGCTTTGGAAGTCCTCAAACTGCACTATGACTTTTGGCCATCGTGCAAAAACTGCTTCCATGAATTCATCAATAACTGATACATATTCTTCTCCGTCAAGTCTAGGGATTCAAAACCCGAGACTATAAATACACATATCTAAGCTTCATTGAGGCCTGCAACCCGCTTTTGCTTATTTTTTCTTTGTTTCAAACCGCCAGAAAGTGCCAAGTCGACTTCAATTTTATCCATGACATACGTGGCAGCATAGATCACAACTCAAATCCTCGTGGCTGGCCCGAGAGCAGAGTCGGTCAGTTCTTCATACTTTGCCAAGTGCAGCTGCTCCATGCAAGGATAAATCATCATTTTTATAATGTCAAACATATGCATCGCTGTCAATAGGCAAAGAAAGTGGTGTTCCTGGGGGTATACACGCAGAGCCCACATCACCAGCACAGACACAAAGTGACAACTGAGTTCATTAATGAACTTTAATAGAGTGTCGAAGTCCATTTGTTCCTCTATTATTTTTTCCCGATGGCGCTTAAGAAATGCAACACACATGTAAAGATGGAAGTGCTCTGATAAGTAATGTGTCCATAAAACCTCCCATAGTCGCATCAGCTTATCATACTCGAATTCTCCTTTAAACTGTATAAGAATCCATCGGAAGCAATAGAAATAGTTGAGGCAATCAGCCTGCTTAAATTATGTAAAAGGCTGTTTAATATCTTTACTAGCTTTGCAAGAGCCAAAAGCTATGAATGTATTCCATTTTGATCCTGGTCAAAATTTGAGCCTAAGCGCTCCATTAAAGCAACAAAACACCAGAAAGCCTCTGATTCATTCTCCATAACAAAGAGTATAGGAGACAGTAGATCACTTCAGACCTCTGTAGTATACAATGATAGCAGAACTTATATAGATTCAGAAATGCATCTGCTGTTATAGGCTCCAAGCAAATAGGACATTGATTTCCACCCATAGAAAGCCTGAGATACAAAACCATGGCTTTATTATTTATACCAACGAGCAGGAGTATTGAAGACCGGAAATGGTGATAGACATCAGGTATTTAAACTGTGGCAAAAGCCTTCACGTTTGCGCTGCGAAACTACTAAAAGAGTATTCCTACACTGCAAAAACACCTTGGCGCTGCGAAAACACCCTGTCTTTAAACTAGGCTAAAAAAAAATTTTGACAACGGCATTTTCAGTGATAACAGT